>RJWM01005011.1:35000-95848 GCA_004363535.1 Dasyprocta punctata | reverse complement strand
AACAACATACTCCCTTTCGGACCTCATATGAAGCATTCTTACTGCCTTGTATTATTTCTCACAAACAACAAGAGACGAAGCTGACTTATAACTACTTGTTATTATTCTCTATGTTGGTAACACAGAAGCCGTATACATTACCCTTTACTACAGCAGAGTTATACTGCTAGTAATTGATGGAGTTAGGATTTTAACAAAACTCAAACTGACATTCAGGTCTGTGTGGTCAGTTTCTGTTTTAGATAATATGAGGTGTTTACAGTAGGAGGATAGATAGATGTGCAGAAAGACAATTTTAGATTTTAGACTTTAGATTTCTATACACAATATTGCATGGTCACAGTACTCGAGGAGTATTGTAGCCAAAATAAGTAATTCTGCTGCATGTGATCTTTGTTTTCCATTTTCCATTTGCTGACTCCAGTTTGAAATAATTGGAACCAACACCATAACAAAAAAAAATTGATGCAGTGGTAGATTTCCATGAGAAGATCTCAGTGTCCAAGTATTCACATCCTGCAGTTCCCCTTCACACACAATTAGGCAGGTTCTCAATAAAATGCAATTACAGTGATGTTGCTTTAGTTCAGAGAGTATACAGTTCTTGCAGCCTCTTTCTTGGTCCTTTAGAAAATAGTATTGTTTTGGGAACATGCCTCTTGGAAACAACCATCATGCTATGAAAAGCCCATGTGCTCCATTGTACTTCAAGCCCAAGTAGAATGCCCAGGCTAGAGATGGCATAGCTGGGTTCCATGGGTGAATGTCTCTTTTTCCAGCCCAAACTGCGCCAGATGCTTAGAGCACCAGCTGACCTCATGCAGGGCACTCGATGTCAATCACTGCAGCCGGTGATAAGAGATGGAATGGTTTTCTGTTAAGTCACAGGATTCACAAACAGAGAGGAGGAGGTTGTGATGGAGAAATAAAGAACCAGTAGGGTAAGAAAACCTGATTATGCCTCTAACTTTCTGTGTGAGTTTTGAAAAATCATAGAGCCTGCATGGCTTCCCTATCTTGTCTGTAAAATAAGAAAATAGTATTATTTCATGCAGAGAAGGAAGGCACGAGATATTCTGTGAATAGATTCTTTCTAAACTCTATAGCATCCATGCTAAGCATACATTAACCATTGCTTTGGCTTTGTTAACAACTATTTTTGTGCCATCCATAGAGAGATTAAATGACTCACCCAAGACCAACAGTTAGTCAGAAATTCAACTGGAACTTAAGCTTAATAGCTTCCAGGAACAATACTCTTCCTACTTCTTTATGTATCCAATAATATCTTCTCTTTGTAAATGGATTTTTTATTTTGTGATGCCTTTGACACACAATGAATTTACTCAGAGATAATGGAAAGTCATTTGCTTTGTCAAGGAATACAGAAGTATTCCATTTAAAATAGCACGTCTTGTGGCACAGTATACTGATGGTCATTGAATATAATTTTGGTTAAAACTAAAGCAAAAGACCTCCTTGTCAGATCACAACAATACTGTTGCTCACAATATTTCATTTAGAATTTTATGTTATTATTGTGTATTTATCTCCTGCTCTCCCAATACACCTTACATCCTGTATTATACATTACTGCATTCAGGTAAGAGTAGAGATTATTTCTTAGCTGAGAATTACATGGCCCAATTGTCACATATTGCCTTTAGAATCCTTAAATTTAAAACATATTGAAGAATATATATTCCTAATTTGAATAAAGAATATATACATGTATCAAAATATCACATAGACCAAGTGTGGTGGCAAACACCTGTGCTTAGCAGATTAGGAGGCTGAGTCAGGAGAGTCACAAGTCCAAGATCAGCTTGGGTAATTTAGTGACTTAGCAAGACTCTTAAAAATATTCAAAAAGGGTTAGAGATGGAGCTCAGGTGAAGGCCATGCATTTCATCCAAAGTATTGAAAAAACCTCGTGATTAAATATGTACAATTTAGGGTATCAGTTAAAAATTGAAATGAAATGGTTATGATAAAGTTCCATTTTTCAAAGCAAATTGCTTATTTGAAATTTAAAATATTTCAGTATCTCAATAATTGTTAAAATAAAAAATCAAGCATTAAACTAACTTATTTTGCTGACTTAGCTAGAATACGAAACTTTTAAAAAACTGGATTTATCAAAAAGATCAGTAAGACAAAGACTACCAAACTGATCCATAGGCTTGGTGTAAATGTCCGGTTCTCTGCCTTCTTGCCTGAGGGAAGCCTGAAATCTCTTTAGGATGCAAGTGTAATGATTTTTTTAATGTCCTGGCACATAATATATAGAGAATTCTAGGTTTTTTTCCTCTTGTTGGAGAATTTTGCCTTTCGTGATAGTATAGGGAATAACAAGATCATTTTGTACATGTAGATACTTTTGGTACTTCTGTTTTGTTTATAAACAAATTCATCTTTACCTATTATGTTGAAAGTACAGGATCTTATAAAGCTCAAGGGAAAACATTTTCCATTTTTTATCTAAATCTGTGGGCTCGTGTTTCTTTGTATCTTGGGTCAAATCTCAGTGCAATCTAGTTTCGTTCTTTTTAATATAATAAAACTTACGCTGACCACTTTTGTCAACTAAACCACTAGAGTGTAGTTGTTACAGTAAAATCCAGTATGGTCTAATGCGGAACAAATTTAGAGTTTGTGTTTTCTCATGTCTCCTAATTGGGGCCTGCTTGAATCTGGGAAGCCAGGAGTGGTAGAACATAGGCCTAGCAAACTTTTCTTTATCTATTTTTCTAATTTAATATCCCTTTCCTTCATACTTTTGTTCCATCCTTGATTATAGCTTCTGATTCCTCTAGTCATCCGGTTGCGATAAAAGAAGAGGTGAAATCAGAAGTTTAAAAAGATTTATGTGATCTGGTGTTGGTGGATTTTAAAAGTGACTTTTTCTCTCATGAAAACTTTTGTGGATTTATCGGAGTTTACTGCTCAGGAGCATCCAACCGAAATTCCCAAGATGGCCTGGGCTTTCCCTGGCTGTCACTTGAGACTCAGACCTCGCATTCTCCAGTCGGTACAGAGCCGCGCACGGGAGCCTCTCCGCCTCTCCACCCCTCCTCTGGGCGCTCTTGCAGCATCTCTCCTGGCTGGTGCTCTGTGGAGCAGTCTCGCTTTGCTCGCGCATCATGGTTGGATCCACGGTGTGTTTGTGGCTACCTGTCTTCGCTCTGCCACTACATAGACCAAATCAGTCCCAGGTGTTTATCTTCAGTCTTTTGGATTCAGGCCAGTTAGCATTAATTCCAACTGTTCTCCTCTTGCAGGGGTCCCTTCTAAAGATTTCAGGTGTGTGGTCCTCTGCAGGTCCCTGTGAGTAGGCGTGAGGATGCTGGAAGGACTCTCTTCATGCTGGGCTGAATCCACCCCAACCCCACCGCATCTTCCAACAGCTTAGAAGTACCCGGGAAACTCTTAGCTGAAAGTCACTTTAGCCAGCTCTTCACCCTCAACTTTTATAGAACTTCCAGTTCAAAGTGCCAGTGTCACCTAGTCATCTTCTTGACTGCAATCTTAGTAGGTCCAGCAACTGTGATCTCACACATCACTTTGGATCGAGGCACACCCATTGCCTGTTAGTAAGTTCCGTAACTAGTGGGCATCAGCTAAAACAAATGGTAATGTTCGGGATGACGTGCACCAGCCCCTCATCCATCCCACAGCAACAACTCTGCTCTCAGGCCTTCGGGCTCTTCCAGTTCCTCAGCGTGCAGGAGGCCTGAACAGAATTCAAACTCCATTATCACGTGAGCTAGCCCCCTAATAATGTCCTTCTTATCTATCAAAAATCCCCCTCATATTTGCTCTGTCTTTCTCGAAAACTCCAGTGAATGCATCCTGGTAGAGAAGCATTTGAAACATTTAACAACAAAAACAAATATATATATATTTCCTTTTACTCACTTAAGGGATATGAAATATGTTAAGCAGAAATACTGAAAATAAATATAAAGATCAATACTGCAATATATTGGAATATGTTAAGAACGACGTAGTATTCATCGCATAGTTAAGTTTGATAAGGTGAGAGCAAATTAAATATTTTCCAATATGGGAGCAATTTAATATATTATGATGCATCCTTACAATTTAACACTATACTAACTCTGTCAGGTAGAGGTCAGGTGGCAAACTAGATCTAGATACATTGCAAAAATAATAGATTTATTACAAGAATTAGACATAACAAATGTAGCAAAAAAAAAGTGGGCTGTGAAGTCTGGAAATGAGGAATGAAAAATCTGAGAAAGAGTTGCTAACCAAAGTATTTCACAAAAATTGAAGTCTGCATGGAGATCTAAGAAACCAAGAATGTGTGCACATCAAGGAGGAGATTAAAATGGGACCTCCTGTCACCTGGGAGTCATCACTGTTGTAGGCTCACAGCTAAGTATACACACATACAATGGAATAGTATTCCTCATTAAAAATACTGAATCCTGGCAGTTTCATCAAAATGAAAGAAACTGAAGGCCATTATGTTAAGTGAAATAATCCAGCCAAAGGTAACAGATATGTTTTTGTGTATGGTAAAAAGAAGTCACCCAGAATGTAGAATAGTGATTACTAGAAATTGGGAAAAATGGGGGAAATAAAGTGAAGTTGGATGACAGGTACAAAAACACAGTTAGTAGAAGCATTTTCCACAAGACAGAGGGGTGACTCTTGCTCACGTTACCTATTATATAGTTTATAATGATTTACAAGAAAGGAGAGTAGCTGGAAGGATCCAAACAAAAAGCAATAAAAAGTTAAGAAAAGAGCTATCCTAGTACTTTCAAAACATGCTACATGCATATGTTGCAATAGCACACTGAACCCCATTACTTTGTTTAATTGACACAATTTAAGAAGAAAATAAAATATTTAGCATTACTATAATTCCTGTGATTTGCAATAATACAGATGGATGGTACTAAAGGTCAAGCCAATTGAAATAAATCAGGCACAGAAATACAAATACGGGACTACATGTTCTCTTTATTTATGAAAGTTAAATTACAAATCTTATAGAATGAAATGGAATGTGGCCACTGGAAGCTTGGTAGAGTAGAGAGACCTGGGATATAAAAATCTGATCCAACAGGAGAATCAAAATATAGAACAGAGAAATTACTTCAATTCTTTAACACAGCAGGATAACTACTGCTTAAAACAGTGAATAATACATTTCAGAATGACCAGAAGAGTACAAAATTCTTGATACATAAAAATGATTAACGGGAGAAATGTTGGAAATGCATAACACCCTGATTTGAATATCATATATTCATGGATTTACCTTAATGTACCCCATGAAGATGTACAAATAGTATATCTCAATTAAAAAATCTTTTATCTAACCCAGACCTGTGGTTCAAGGAAGACTTCTGTGATGCAGTTACTATTAAGGTTGATATTGAGGACTGAATGGAATTTACCAGAAGCTTTTGTAAGAGTGTGTGTGTATATATCAGGGGCAAACTCAGGACAGAGTGTAAGCAGATGGTACAATGGGCTTAACTAAAAACAAGTGTTTTATTTAATGCTTGCAAATATCCTGGAGCAGATGATGAAATATCCTGCTTTTCATACCCGTGATTTTTCCCCAAAGGCTTTCAACTTACGAGAGCTTGTTTATCCTGGGGCCATAGTATGACTTTTGCGAACCTCAAACTAATTGGTCTTGGTAGACCACTTCCTCCATAAAAAAAAAGAAGTGTCAACCATTACATTTTATGACTATGTTGCTATAAAGACAAATAAAATCCATACAAAATTCTAGAATTTAAATGCAAATTAGTTTGAAGCCTAAGTATTTTTTGAAACTTTAGTTTTACTTGCGCAGTCACTTTTCATAGCTAATTTGATCACGTTAGATGTTGAGTTGCTTCCTATTGCAGGGAAGAATTTTAGGATATTTCAAACTAATAGGTAAGGCATTTACTTTGCACTAGTTAACTGAATAATATAATGATAAATCTTCAGTTGGAAATATTCCTTTGGCAATTATTGTTTTATTTTTTAGGTGAAATTTAATATTGTAATGTACCTCTTAAGAAAATAGTAAACTAAGATTAAATGTCATAACAAATTAATTACATAATATCTTTAGCAGATAAAATCTGACAAATCAATAACACTCACATATAACAAAGACAACAAAAACAATCTGAAAATGGGCAAGGTTAAGTCATTTTTAAACATAAAATATGTATTGTCAATAAACATGACATAAACATAAATCTCAGCAAAGAAATGTATTGTATTTTAAAATAATAATGAAAATATATTTTTCTTCCATCAAAAGGGACATGTATCTATCTCATACATATGGAAAGCAGCACCCAATACAGTTTTAACATCTAGAAGAATGTGTTTGCACTCCTGCGTTTCCAGTTTTGGCTCCCTGAAAGTAATCTGACAATGGTGCATCAAGGTTTAAAGCTACTTACCTTTTGGAATATTAGGATTTCTTTTGTTTGTTTAATCCTTTTTCTTTTCTTTTTTTATTTTGGTGCTGGCAATCGAATTCACAACCTCGCATTTGCCAGGCAGATTCTGTCCCACTGAGCTGTATCTGCAGCAAAAGTTAGGATTTTTAAGTAAGTAAATTAAAAATTTAAAGTTTATTAGAGCACTTATGTTGTATCACAGGTATTATACTTATAGGCATTATAAATAATACAGAGATATTCTAAAGTGTACAGGAGGATGTACACACGCTATATATAAATATCAGGCTATTTTATACAAGATACTCACCATGGCCACATTTTTATAATTTCAAAAGCTACCGAAGCCATATTCCCAGGGAAATGAAGAACTGACTGTAGCATAGTTTCATTTTCTGTTTCAGAACAAACAAATAAAGAAGTCAGTGTTGTCTAAAGGGGTTCCTAATACAACAAAGTCATTCCAGAATTTTAATTTTTGTATATTCAAATCTTGAACTGTCTTCTAGAAAAGCTCAGAACACCTATTCTCTGATGCAAGATACTTCAAAGTCTGAATGTGGGTGGTTTCCAAAGTTCATATATGGAAATTTCATTCCCAGTGCGAAAGTGGGAAGAAGTGGAGACACTAGGCAATGATCAGGTCATGAGAGCTCCATGTTGGCAACATCTTTGTAACACACGTCTCAGGGAGTCAAAGCTCTTTCTGCCGTAAGAAGATGCTTTGAGAAAAAGTTGTCTGTGGGAAAAGGGCTCTCAAAAATAGAGAATCTGCTGAACTTCATAGTTCCTAGGACAATGATAAATAAATTTCTATTATTTAAAAATTAGCCTAATGCATTTTTATAGCAATAGGAACAGAGTAAAACAAACCCTTATCTGAATTTCTATCTGAAAGTTCTTTTTTTTTTTTTTTTTTTTGGTATTGGGGATCAAACTCACAACCTTTCACCCACTAGGCAGGTGCTTAGGCCACTGAGCTAAATCCCCAGCCCAAGTTCTTATCTTTTTCAAAACAACAACTCTGCTAAACGTGGAAAATTCTTCTGAGATGTATGGACTTTCTTTGAATGTTCAGATAGTCAACTATTTCACCAGAGGGTAAAGATTTTTCTAAAATACAGAAAAATGTTAAATTTTAATATTCAATCTTTGGCTACAAAATGCACTTCACAAAAATTGAATTAACACATGCAGAGAATGTACAAAATCAAAATGTTTATGAGAGACAGACACAGACACAGAGACAGAAAGAGAGACACAGAGAGAGAGGACAATAGAGAAAGGCAATAATTTTAGCCCATTTCACAAACAGTTGCTTTTAACAGATTCCTAGCTAAGTATATCCTTAATAGAGCAGCAATGATGGAACAATACTTTTTTTCTCTGATATTTGTAGCTCTGAATAATCTTTTTACTTTGTTTTCATAGCTCTTAGGAGATTTTCTTTAAAAAAGAAAAAGAATATTCTGAAATTGGGCTGAGGATTTAGCTTAGTGGCACAGCATCTGCCTGGGAAACACAAAGTCACGAGTTAGATTTCAGGTACAAGAAGAAAAAAGAAAAAGAAAAGTATTTCGGAGATTGTGTTTCTAGTAATCCAACCTTTTACCTTGAACACTGAGGATTTACTAACAACCCAAGCCAGAGGTCACTTATTCAAAAATGACAGTAGTGTCAGAGCACATTTAAAATATTATAGATGGAAACTCCTGCATCTATTTCTAACTCTAATTTTATCATGGTATTTTCCAAAAAGACTTGAATTTCAAGACTGATGTAAAGAAATAGAGAAGGTGATATTTAAGTAACTGTGGAAGGTTTGGAATGTTTAGTAAGGTGACTAAAAGTAAGGCATATGTTCCAGACCAAGTTGATATTGCAGGCAAAATAATGAAATGAAGGAAACCCTGGGGTTTTCCAGAAAAGTATGATCAGTTCAGTATTACAAAAATTTACAGCACAAGGCAAGTAGAGACAGAGTTGGATGTGGAGAGGAATAGGTGGTTGAAGTCATGAAGGCCATCTGTAGTAAACAATAAGTCTGGAATTTATTTTTCTAGTAGTATAGGGGAAGCTAGGTTTTATATCATGCAATGTCACTCTGCTATAGTTATGTGAAATGAGCAGCTGGAGCAAAAACAAGTTATCTACCTGGATACAGAAGTTACTGAAACCATTGAGGGAATTACCATAGAAAGATACTGTGCTCCTGTGTCAAAGCAACATGTAGTGAAATTGACTGAAAGGTTAGATGGTGTTGGTAACATGGGAAGGGAAAAGATATTTTCAAAAGATACCATAGGCCTTAAAAATAGGGGATTTTCCAACCTGTGTGCAATGCTCTGGGAATATCACTGGGAGAAAAAGTGTTTAACAGGTATGAGTCACATCACTGGCAGAAGGCCAGTCAAAGTTTGAAAGGATCTGAAACAAACAATGATTTAAGATTTGGGGCCTGGGATTTATAATGATTTGCAAATTAAGATTGGAAACATCAGGTCTTATTTGTTTGTGGAGATTAGGTTGAAGAGAGAAGTCGAAAGCACCTCTCCAACTTTGGAATTAGTTTTATGAACCCACATTAGTTTGGAATTGTAAATTAATCTTTTATTAACTACATTCCCTAATAGACATTGCTTAACCTGATGAAACTTAAGGCTGATTTTAAATTAAACAATGGAAAGAACATTGTTTTTTAATAGGGCTATGTGTATCAAATAACACAGCATTTCCATAAAATACCTAATTCAGGTCCATAAAGAAAGTAAGCTGCAATAATCATTGTATATTATTGACTGTTCTAACCTCAAATTTCATCTGCCCATGTAGAGATAATGACTGTGGTTTAGTGGATAATGGTTAAGTCTTTGAGTTAGACAAAAGGAACTCAAATTCTGGCATCATTATGTGGTATTTGATAATCACAAATCGGTTATTCTTTCTAAGTTTCAAAAATTTAGAGTGTAACATAAACATATAAATACCAACATTTACAATCTGTCTTAAAGATTAAATGGTATAATATATTTAAATGCTATTGCATAATACATGGAATATTGTATCTACACTCCATAAATAATAGTTATTCTTACAATGTTCCAAGAAGACAGTTTAAGGAAATTTCTATAACAGATCACAATTCTTCTCCTTGCTGTATGCATTATGGGTTGCAGTCACTTACTTAGTACACATATTTCATTAAGAACAGCAGAAAATTCCTAATACCAATGAGTAGGACCATTATGAATTCAGACTCATAACACAACAGACACATCATACTAGAATTAATATTTCGCATAACTGGTAGCAAATAATTTTTTAACTAGGTTTCTTCTTGCGTTTAAAGAATGATATGCCAATTTGAAACAGGTATACTAGCATGGCTAGCATACCATTTGTGTTACAAAAAGTATTGTTTGTTTCAAGTATTAAATAACTCTTAAATTTTTAGAAAGTTTGGTTAGCTGAAACAAGCCTGCGTGAAACAGAACACTGCAGTGACACATACATTTTGTCAGGGTATATTTTTTTAAAACTTGTGGGAAAAACTGCCAAATCTTATCCATCTGTTCACATGTGAGTTCTTCAATATTAATGGGCTGGGCAATTGGGAGGTTTATTTAATTAGTCTTCATGGCTAGTACATCAGGTAACAACAATTATCTTTACTCTTATCACAGCAGTGCTGCTGCTTAAAATGAGCTCAGTCTGTGTTCAGAGTATGATTTTAACTGATATTGGTACCCTGGCAATTTAAACAGTATTACAATGTTGCCACTTACAATGAAGCAAGCACATCAATAAGTGAAAATCAGAAAGAGTCTCTGTTAAAACTGACTGGACCAACAAATTTCACTAACAATCTCTGTTCTGGAGTCGTTTCCCTAGGACTGGATTCACGCCGACTGGCTGCTGTCATTGGAAGTCACCCAGGGACAAAAGGGAGAGCACTGGAATAAATTATGGAGTCTAAACATTGTTACTTTTTCCTGGCTATATGATCTGGATAAAATACTTTAAATTTTTGTAAAATGGGGATGCAAAGATATCCACTATAACAGGCCATTAACCACTGACTGAGCTGTGTGTGGCACAGACTAAATGATCAATAAATATTCGTTGAATTGTCAAATAAAATCATTTACAGTATGTTTTCCTCAAACAATGCTTATATGTGAGATTACTGTTATATGAATATAGTTTCTTTTTGGTGGGCAATAAAATACAGATGAATAAATTGGTAAATTAGTTAATAAATGAATATTCTAGGAAGGAGCTGATAAAGCAAATGTTTCTTTCTCTAAAATATTTATTTAACCTATTGCATTGTAAATTATGCTATAGATTGCTTTCTGAGAGTTGTGAAATCATTTTGGCAACTGTTTTTGCTGCAAGGAAAAGAAAGTTAGCCTTATGATTATGGGAAAGGCTTTAAACTTCTTTGCCTTAGTTTATTTATGTAATAATAGGATAATTATTAAGAGATTTATTGGGGTCCATAAGCTAAGAATAAATAGCATCATATATACATGTAACACTTCTTAGAGAAAGAAAGGAATATAGTAATAGGTATACAGGTAAATAGATACACAGATATAAAGATATAAACATAGATATTTTTACCATTATTTCTAAGCATTTTGACCTATGCTTTGTGTTCTAAACTGCCCACTCAGCAATTTCCTTCACAGACATTCTACCAGGGTGGAAAGTAGTAATTGTCTTCATCAAGGATATGGTCCACAAAATTATAGGCTCTTCATGCTAAACAAGACTCCATAAATTACATTCATGGTTTTTGGTTTAGCAGTTCATATAAGCACCTACCTTTTTCGTTCTCCTGCCTGAGAACTTCTAAAATAAAATTAGAATCAGGCAGGATATTGGATTCTTATAAAGTAAAAACATTTTGTTTGTTCTTAGCTGTACACAGGACCTGCATTCAGAGTAATATGCATTTTAAAATTGAACATACATACTGCTTTGGTACACAGATGAAAACTACCAAAAAAAGTGAAGAAATTTGGAGCACAGTAACTATGTTAGTACTTAGTTAAGAGCATGTGTTTCTTGAGTTAGAAATAGGACACCTTCAAAAAGTCCATTATGGATCAAGAAATGAAAAATTTTGGACTGCAGATAACCTCAATTGAGTTACACAATCTGCTCCTTTTAAAATAGAAAAAATTGATTTTATCAAAGCCAGGTTCTCTGCTACACACAAGCCTAATCACATCACTTCTAAAGCGTATCAGTGTTATTTTGGTTTCCCAACTACCAAGTCTTTCTCATGTAAGATCATTAAACATCCTGCTAAGAGTAATATTCCACCAGAAAAGAAAATAGCAAAAGAGTAAGAAAAACTATATCTGATCATGTCATTCATACTCTTTTTTTGAGAAGCCTTTCTGCTCTGGGATTCTCTGTGCTTATTTTGACAACTAGAACCCTCTAAAGTCTATGCAACTTGGGTTCCCATTTCCTGACATTCTGTTGCGTATCTAGTCTGTATTTGTGAAGGGTGGTCTAGCACTCTTCTTTGATGGTCATTATTCTCTAGATACTCTATTACTTTTTTCTGTGACTTGGTTTGTTTATATATTTTCTTTCTCACTTTACAAATACTGATTTTTTTGTCTGCAAAGTTATTACTATGTTTCCAATTTTCAGTGTATCAACAGTATGAAAAAGAGTATTGCATTAGTAAGGATGAACAAATTACTATAAAAAACAGCCCCCAAATCCCAGTAGCCATACATAATGGAGCAGATCTATTTCACAACATTGAGTAGTCAGGAGGCTGCCCATTCACAGATTTGTTCAGGGACTCTAGAGCCTCTGAGTCTTCCGCTGGATTCTCTATATTCCATCAAGTGTTGAGAGAAGAAAGACCTTCAGAGAGACTTGTGAGTGATCAGTACCATTTCTGCTCCCACTGGTGAAAGGCAGTCACCTGGCCTCACCTAGACATCAAGGCCTAGGACAGCAACCTGAATGGAAAATCAAGAAAGAAAGCACAGGGCAACAGGGGAAGCATTACAGAACTTCTGCCAAACAAACTTAATGTTACCCCAACCTTAATTACTTTTCTCTCGTTGGGGAGGCAAAATTCCCAATGCCCACAATTAAAGAAGGAAATGTTTATTTGGTTCACAGTTTGTAGAGCTTTTAGTTCATAATGAACTAGTTCCAAAGGAGGGTGGCATGACAGAGGAGCAACCGTTCATGGCAGCGGAAGACAGCAAAACCAACAAGAGTAAAAAGGGGGAGATTAAGCCTCTTATCCTCCATTATATTGCAAGCAGGCTACCCACCCTAGGATGGGTCCTCTATGCCCTAGGATGAAGAAGTACTGAGTCACTTAGTGATGCTTCTAAACTTTTCAAATTAATGCAATGAATCAACAATTACACCCCCAGCATTATCCTCCAATGTATTTCTCAATTAGAAATATTTACTCTTTCCTTGGTGTCAGTTTTTTAACCTGTTGTGGCGTATAACATTCTTAAATGCAAGTTACTTGCTTGCCTACTTCCTTCAGAGAACTGAGCTCTTAGAGATGAGAAGTTGTGTTTCATTTATCATTTCATCTCCAGCAATTATTATTGTATTTGACATATAGTAGGTGTATAATAAATAGTTATGGGTAAGTGACTTAAAAATGAATGTCATTTAATTATATCTCAAATAATTATAGAGAATTCATCTGACTACTATTAAAATCATTAAATGGAGTGTAAAACAAGTTTCATGACTTAAAATTTCAGAAAGAAGGCAGGTTCCTTTATCAAAGTAGAAGAAAGAGAGGGAGAACAGGATATTGTGAGACAGTGTTTTGGGAAATAAAGTGTTATTTAAAAATATTTTTATTTCTTTAATATTGTGTATACTTACTGGAAGTCAGGGGCTGACAATGGATAACAAAAAGAAAACAAATCTTCTTTGATTATAGAAATTTTAGAGGCCAGTTCTCTGATGAAGTCAAATAAGAACCTTTTCTTAAGAACCAGACAAAAATAATTCTCAGTGTAGTATTTGATTAGAGACTTTTAATCAGGGGCCATAAATCACCAACATACTTTTTATCCAGTAGTCACTATAGAAACATTTAAAATATTGAAAAGTGAACAAATAGAGTTTGTATGTTTAATCTGAAGAGGTATCCATTGCATAATATCCTATTGTAAAATATAAGTTTAGTATAAACATTTGCTTTTACATAAAAATGTATGATAAAATAGCAAAATTTTTTTTGTTTTAAATGCAAGGGACTAGAATACTTAAGTTTGGAAAGGCTAAATCTGAAGTTTTTGGAGAGAATCTTTCATTTCTTCTTCAACTTCGAGTGATTACTGTTAGTCCTTGGCATACTTTGATTCATATCTTCACTTTGCCAGTGTCCAACCATGGACTAAAGGCTGGGTAACTGTGAGCTAAATAAACCTCTTCTTTAAATTGCAGGTGTCAGGTATTTTCTCCCAGCAATGGGAGAGCTGACTACTATACAATTCAAGCCATAACTACACCAAAGTAATTAATTAATTTATTCATTGTTGTTTTCAATGTTTTCCACTTCTGGATTTTTTGTTGTTGTTGTCTGTTGTGATTTTTGTGGAAAAGATGAGGGCACATGACAATAATAATGCAATTTGGGATTACTTTCCTCCTTACATCTCATACTGGCAGGTGCTAGCAATACTTTTTTGCTCCTGCTCAGTGAAAGCAGTTGGATTTCCCAGATAATGCTGTCTTTCCAGACATCACCAATGATTCCTCAGTCTCAAGTTTACTCAGGCCTACTTTTAGCATAATTTTTGGCACAAGTTTGGTATTATTTTTCCACTACTGGGCAACTGGGCATATTTACTCCATGAATCTATGGAATATACAGCTTAAAATCCATACTGTAGTGCATATACCCACCTGTGTTCAAGTAGCAGGAACGTGACACAACCCATGTAATCTCTCAAAGGCATTATCATTGAAATGAAATGTAAAAGTAAAGTCTTCTATGCATCAGTTTTCTATCTGAAAAAAAATTAAATGTGAATTTTGTCATTTTTCTGCTAAAGTGTCTTAGAAGGTATTTCTGACATTTCTTGACCCTTTCTTTGGTTTCCTGTGGAAACAATTCAAATAGTTCAATAAAAATTTTAATACTAAAATGAGAGAAAGAATAAAGTTGTATATTACCAGTAAATTAAACAATACTTTACCTGGAAGGAATCATGCTGGGAGAGCTAATTAAACATTTGAAATATTGGATGTATGAATTTATAACATTTGCTTCAAGCTTGGTTGCTTTTCTGATTCTGTTTAATATAATTCACCAAAATTAAACTCTTATTAAGTTAACATATTGAACACACACACACACACACACACACGCACACACACACTCATGCACCCCTAATAGTTCCAAAAAGGTGATATAATAGGCTCCATTGATTAGGAGATCAATGATTGGAGAGGAACAAATTTGAAACTCCCACAGTCAAGAGATTTTCTTTCTTATGCACATATACTAGGAAAATAAAATTTTTATTTAAGATATGAGTCCTAATGGCAATCCATTAAACCAAATATTTTAGCACTTACTATAGCAGAGTTCTATGTTAAGTGCTATCAGGGACAGAAGAGTGATATTAGAGAGGAAAGGAAAAAATTATAGTGTTTGAAAATGTGATGGAAGCATAAAAAGGTAAATGAAATTAGTTATTTGTAAATTATGAAACATTAGTTATCACTGCTCCATAGTTCCAATGAGGGCATAAAACTTCTATGATATCTCAAGACAGAGAAAAACATCCAAAAAATAAACTTAATTTGTGTAATAATTTTTCCTACTGAACTTCCTGTTGCCAAAAAAATATTTTATCACTATGCTATTACAGGAAATACAAGGGAATATATGTAACTTCCATTTTTCAGCACTGAAATAACCTAGACAGTTTTATAAAAATTTATTTCATCATTTTATTTTATTTGTTTTAGTTTTACGTTGTTTTTTTTTTAATTTTAAGCCAAGGGTCTCCACTCTCCTAAAGTACTAGGGCTAAATCTAGTTTACTATGGTATTTCTATGTGTGCATTTATTTTAAGAAGCTAATATTTGAAAACGAAGACTGTGTGGCACAGATGTTAGTTTAAAAAATTTTAGCCATAAAATTAAAAAAAAAATTAAAACCTTTCTGACCCAAAAGTCAGTCATTACTTACTTTTTCCTCTTTTTACCTATGCCAAGTAAAGGGAGAACTCTTTTTCTTCTAAAACTGCAATAAACAATTCTGACCGTGTCAGTGAAATTCATTACCCTTCAAAATCCAAGTTTTAATGAATATAAAATTAAAGAGTAACCTTTTGTAAGTCATGTTTACCATGTGTTTAAAAATATATCTGTACGTTACTCATTTCCTCTTTTATTAGTATGTTTGTAGTGCATACAATTTATATTCCTAGTGTGGAGTTGGCACATGTACATAACACATTTTTAAACTTTTCTTCATCCCCTTTCCCTCCTCAACTTCTCCACTCAATCGGTTTTCATTTTGTAACCGATGATGACCTTCATGCACTAACCAGAGCCGTAGAAAATTAATAGATGACGTAAGATAAACAAGAATGAATACTGTGTTCTCTTGGTCAGTCACTTCTGTGTTTCTCCATATACTGAATTACTTCAGGTTACAGACTCAGCAAATGTCATTGAGTGCTTCTAGTAAGGTAGTATACAGAGCTGAATAAGACTGCAGAGGATCCTGCCGTTAAGTAGCCAATCTGGAGGAAGAGGAAGGCAAATTTCAAACAAATAATTGCAATACATTCAAAAACTGGAAGGTTTAATAAGGATAAGAAACCTCAGCAATATAAAGGAACTGACGAGGAGGGTAGCAATTTCATGAGAGGCCTCTCTGAGGAGATACAAACAAGATTTTGTTTTCCAAAGAGATTCACCTAAAATTCCTCAGCCACGGAGAACATTAAGTATCCATTTCAAAAACAAAAAGAGGTTGTTCAACAGCTACAAAATTTCATGATAGCCAGACTTGAGAGAAAAACGTAACAGAATAGGAAATATTTCCAGAATTTGAAGGGTTTTGTAGGTTGCATTGGCAAATGTGTGGTTATTTTAAGTAAAGTATTTCATAAGTTTTCCTAAGATTTTAAACAAAAGCAGAAAGATAGCTCTAAGTTTTCTTCAGCCACACCATGGTGAATGAATTGTAAGGAGAACTGTTTCCTAGCACAAAGCACAAACAGTATAAAATAGAAAGCCACCAAAATGAGAAGTACTTGTAAGATGAAAATCTCCTTCTTTCTCAGACAGAGTGAAAATAGAGAGATCCAAGGGAGATAGACATTTGTCTTCCACAGGATCACTTTTGGGGCAGATTCAACGTTTTAATAATGCTGTGATCAAATTATATGATCTACGTTATTTCTTAACTTCCATGTTAGACAAGAAGGGAGAGGAGAAGGAAAGAGAGAGTGAGAAAGGGAGAGAGGAGAGAGAGGGAGAGAGGGAGAGAGGGAGAGAGGGAGAGACAGACAGACAGACAGACTCTTTTCAGTGAAAGTTGCATCACACATCAGTTCTGCCCACACCTCATCGTCTATATTAGATTATGTCACTACAAACTTACGTAAAACTTGTGGTTCTGTTACTCAAGGGAAGAAAGAAAGGTAAAATTAGAGGTATAGAAATTGATGAGAAAGTTCTTGTAGTAATTTAGGCCATGCAAGAAAGAATGACATCTAAAACTAAGGAAGTAGTTTTGAAGAAGTGACCTTCAAATCCTGAACATTCTCCATTTTTTGCTGCTCATGGGCCAAACTGTACCATTAAGACCTTCAGTTTATTTCTTGCACACGCTTGAATATTTCTCTGATTTGTATCTGTGTGTGTGTGTACGTATGTGTGATGAGTAAATCTTTAATGCACATTTGAAATGCTGTGAATGGTTTAGCCTTCTAGGTCATTGATTCACTTAAAATCTTACCTCCATATTTACTACCTTGTAACGTTCAATAAATCTCTTAAATTTTCTGCTCACTTTCCACACTTATAAATATGAATGCTAATAGGGTCTATCTTTTAGGCCTATTATTGTGATTAATAGATGCACAAATAAATTGTAATTGTGCTAGGCATGAGGGAAATGTTCAATAAAAGCTGAGAGTTGTTTCACTGCAATATATTAGAGTTTATGTCTTAGTAGAACAAATATCCTAAAATAGAATATCATACATCCTTCTTTTTAATAACCCTTTGATTATTTTACAGAATCTAGCCAAACACATTGATGATTCTAAGGTTTTTTTTTTTTCTTTTGTCTCTGTATTTGGGGTTCTGAAGAAGGAAAATCATCGATTTTGCTATATAAATAGTGCATAAAATTCAGAAATTCAGAATGCATATTTGTTCTGAGGGTTACTTGTTAAATCTTTTTTGAATACCAGCATTGTTTCCTTAAGACATATTATTTTATTCATTTTTAACAGCCTTCTAAGATATGGCTGGTTTTTTAAATTGAGCAGTGTCCTTTAACTTGGAAATATACTTTCATAGGATGTCTTATGATAGCTACTTCTTCCTCAGTATCTGTAGGAAAAGAAAATGTTGCAGTTTATAAGGACTAGCAAAGATCAAGAAAAATATTTCTGTCATATTTCAAGGAAGGAATAGAATACTTCAATTCTTGTAGGTCCTCAAACCAATTTTGAAATATTCAAGATGTTTAGCAAGAAGTTCCTTAAAAAGAAGTAAAAGGAAAAAGCAAGATCAGCAATGATAAGGGTTAAAGTATACACAGGCACATGAGACATGAAGACCCAAAGGGATGAATAAGATGTATACGCAGTCTGGGAGGGAGACCAGCAAAGGAAGATGTTTATCTCAAGACACTGACCTAGGATAGAAAGGGAGGAAGAAAGCAACTGAAATTCACGCAAATCTTCACAACTGAATTTACTTGTTAAAAAGAAACATTAAAATATATCTTCATTGGGAGAATAACTCAGGGGTGATATAGTGAATATGCATACACATTAGACTGATGTGTATTCTGAGTCCCAAAAGCAAATTCTTGCAAAGGTAGTACAGAGATTAGAAGAAAGACATGCCTCTTTGTTACTATTTTTATTCTAATTGTAATTTTTATAGTACTAGAAAAATGATTTGACACTGGTACAAACTAAATCAATGTCTCTCTCTGTTGTCCATTGTTCTTGTACAATAAAGAACTTGGCATTGTACTGTAGCACAAAAGTGTGATTTCATGTTTCACTTTCCAGAAAAGCTATGTGGTAAACTGTATTAATGTTTTCCACTGTCATTACAAAATACATGAGGTGATCATCCTAAAAAAGATGAAAGGTTTGTTTCTGTTCACAGTTTAGGAGGGTTGAGTCCATGGTGAGCAGATCCTCTTGTTCTCTTTGCAGTACATCAGTACATCATAGCAGGAGAGAATGCTGGAGCAAAATCTTGACTGGAAAATGAAAGAAAAAGAAGTGACCAAGATCTATGGTCTGTGTTGGTGATATGTCCCAAGGACTGGAAGATCTCTTTTTGGGCCACATCTCTGAAAGTTTCCATTCCCTCTCAATGGCACCCAGCTGGTACTTAAGTCTTTAAAACATTGGTAATCTGTTGATCAAGGCATTCCCTGAGTGAATTTGAAGGATAAAACACTAGATAATGAGAATATTGAAGTATAGAATATCTGAATTCTCTCTGGCATGAGAGATCATTTTAAACAAGACAAGAAACAGAACTCTGAAAAAGATTATCAAATTTGATGACACACAAAATGTCTGCATGAAAAAATAATGAAAATAAAAAAGAAAAACAAAAGATTGAGAAAGTATAGTCAGCAAGAATGTAATAAATGGACTCGTAATGCATCTGAAGCATTTGTTGTGTTCCTACAAATGAATCAAAATTAAACCATAAAGGAAAAAGTGTATAATTCAACAGAGCTATTCACAAAAAGGAAAGGTGCTTGGTCAATTGCCAAAGAAAAAGTAGTTCTACTTAAATATGTGACATAGGGCCAGGGATTTAGCTCAGTGGCACAAGTGCCTGCCTGGCAAGCATGAGGTTGCTAAATTCGATCCCCAGTACCAAAAAAAAAAAAAAAAAAAAAAAAAAAAGTGACATACATTTTAAGAAATAAAAGAGTTAGAAGCTTTTACCCATCAAGTTTGAAACTAAAAAAGAAATTTAAGTTATGCTGCGTAGATGACAAGGCAAAAATTCAAATCCTTTCATAGTTCTGTTTGTGAATATGAGTTGCTATAATTTTCCTGGAAAATAATATAGAAATGCTTTTAAAAACATATAATTTTTAGCCCTAACATCTCTTTCTCCCTCTATTTATAGAATCTTTCTTGCATTAACGAGAGTAAAAAACAAACAAACTCTGAAAGTTAAACAGGAAAAACCAGCTTTCCTGGAAGAATATTTGAAAAGGGGATTTTTAATTGTAAAAATTGGTTACCGAAGGCAAAATACAAAAAAAAAAACAACCTAGAATATTAATCTTCTATGAAGAATACTATACTGATTTTAGTATGAAAAGACAAATCAATAACTCTAAAATTTAAAGAAAGGTAAGATATCACAGCAGAGGAAAAAATGCTGCATCTTCCACCTGCCAAGCACAGGGTCTGTGAGGCTTGTGTTAGCTTTGCACTGTATTTTCTAGGGCATATGTTCCCTAACATCTGAAAATAAAGTCTAGGACTTTATTAATGAAGCAAACGTTAAGAAGCAAGGTGAAACAGAAATTCAGGGTTTTGCATGGTAAGGTACTAGGTTTCAGAACCTAGTTCAGCTCTCTAGGCCTCATTTTTCTCATTGGAAAAGTAGAGTTAATGTATGCAAACCAGAGGGGTGGGCTGAGAATTGAAGAGAATAGATTTAAATTACTGAGTGCAGCATCCAGTCAAGGGCTAGTGCTCAGTTTAAAGAAAGCAGATCCTCTGGAAAGGCAAAGAGCCCCCAGCACCAAGGTGACCAGGTTGGTGTCCACGTTGACATCTCAAATTGTCGCAGCACCAGGAAAGAAAGCCTGACCCATCCTTCGTGCCTGACATACATATGAGAGAAAGTGTTATTTTGAGTTTAGTTGCTTTGAAATATTGTTGTTTTTCTTCAGATACTTCCTGAGCACATAAATATTCATAAGTGCAAATCAAATATTGCAGTTATCATCCAAATTAAAAGATGCAACACCCCTTAAGAGGAAAATAAGTACTTAAAAATACATTTTAAAACTTAGTCCCTTCCATGTAGATGATAAAACTTCAAAGGCAGATGAAATTTATGGAGCTTATCTATTTTGTTTTGTTTTGTTTGTAGCAGAGAACAAAGAGACCAAGACTGGCTCTAAATGTCCCTATTTTCTACAAAGGAATAAAATTTGCTTCTGTCATCACACAGGAAAGTATTTCACAACCCCAACCCCCCAGAAAGACTCGAGTTGAAATTTTGTACAAAGAGTATGTGAAACAGAAGTGAAAAAGTGTAGTGGATTGATAGGAAGGGACAAACTTGCAACATTCACCATTCTAGAGCATTGGTCCCAGCTGTACGGTTGAGTGACAGCACATGGTAGACGTAAAGTGATCCTTTATACACTTTTAGCTGATTATTGGCACTTTCTAACATTCTAGGCAATCATCTATAACAGTCTTTTAGTTGAAGATTTAGAATGGCTTTTAATAGCAGTCTTTCACACTATAAATTTTACACCCTATAGTATTGTAAAGGTATGTTACATTTGACAGAGCAATTCCAACTTCTAAGGATGAATCCTAGTGACGCATATGAGATTCACATTGCAAAAATATCATCCAAGTGTTTTATGTATCAATGAAAACATAGAATCAACATTAGTGTCTGATAATAGAGTGTTATTCTAATAAATTATTGGATGCTTACATTTATTCAACTTAACAGTATTGAGTCATCTCAAAAAGTGTACATGAATATTTGTTAATATGAAATGATGGTTATAACAGGTAGATAAGTGCAGAAATTGATTGCCTAATGTATGAAAGGACTCACACATGACTTAAAAAAATATATATATTCTCAATAGAGGTACAGTATATTAGAGGTAATTATATAAATGAAACAATATAGAAATGTATTTACAATAAGTATTTTGGAATATATTTTTGAAATAGTTTACTTATCTACATGTTACATTGCTTCTAAAATCTACAAATATAACTTTAATCACAAAAGTGGAATTATTTAAACAAAGAACTAAGAATTATTTAAACAAAATTGCTATTGATTGTTTTTTATGTGGCAGGAATAATTCTAGAGGTTCTCTACGTTTTCTTTCACTAATGCTTTTAGTCTCTATTGTACTGACACTATTTTTTTCTAAGTTTATTTGACATATGAGTAAATAAGCAGAAAACATGGCACAAGAGGGTGTGTTTTCCCAGTCAACCTGACAGCAAAAATAATTCAGGAGTTTTCTTTAATCAATCAATGCATGAGGCACATGGTACATGAAATAAAAATACACAAGGGAAGTTTAAATGAAAAATACTTAACACCATGAAAGTCACAGTGCCCTGAATCCCCCGCAGAATACTCTCCTTGCCTCTGTCATACTCATCCCACAGTCCTTACCCCTTTCTGAAACAGTTCTGGAAGTCTTCTTTTGTGAGTGCCCAGATGAGGTGTGTTCAAAACACAGGCAATGCGGCTGCTGAGCACCAGCCAACAGAAAGGCAGACTCACAGACACACTGCGCTGGGTCCACAGCCACCGCTTTCCCTGGATCTGGGGCAGCAGAACTTCTGACTCTTCCCCACGTTCAAATGACCACGAAAGGTAAAGATTTTGAATGGATCAACCATTGGGAGGAAACACTGACAGTGCAATGAAAGACTTCAGTAAAAATCAATTTCCAGAACTGCTTTAGCAGCTGGCAGGGATGATGGGATTATTGTGCTAGAAGTGACGGGGAGCATTTTGGAGGGATGCATGCCCATGTGTGTGACTGTAATATTTTTTTCTAAAATTTAAATACTCACGATCATACCTCAAATGCTGCATTAATAAGTGGAGGGTCTGCTTTGTCAGTAGGAAAGCTCCGTCTTCGGATGTATTTTAAGGTTTGTTTAGCTACACCTGGACAACTTTTTTGTTTTCTGTAGTACATACAACAAACGTCTGCTCTAGCACTCGACATTCTTTAGGTTGTTTGCTTACCTGTATATTTCTCCCTATTCTATTGCAAGCTACTTGAGTACAGAAACACATTTTTACATCTCTAGGATGCAAAATAAATCCCATTAAATCAAAGATTTTTTTGGTAGTAACTGTTGAATGAATGGATGGGTGCATATAATTCAAACATATTTTTGAGATGTATAAAATTGCATTATTTTCTACTTAGCATGATTCACTCATTTGTGTAGGTGTGATGTTTCAAAATAATTAGTGTAAAGTTCTTCAAACAAGAGAAATAAATAGTGTATCTTTGCTTCTGTGGATTTTCTCCTCAGTCATAACAATTGTAAAGTAGAACCAGCAGGTGCACACAAATCATTAATTTCAAGAGAAGTCTTTCAACATAAAGTACAAAAATACAAGACTGTCTGAAAGGAAAATTTGAGAGGCAGAAAAAAATAAAACATCTCTCTTTTATTACCGTATTACTACAGGAAAAATGATTATATTCAAAACTTTAGACTAACTTTTAAAGAGATAAATGAAAATAATTTGCACAAGTTCAATGAACTTTGGTGGAGTTTAGTCAAATGTTCTTTCAATTTGTTTCATATCAACTTGTTTTTATTGTAGTTTTTCTTAGTCTAGCTTCATTGTAAGTGACGAAAGGTACAAAGTCAAGGTGATTGGGAATTTTGTCACAGATATGATGATGAATTCCTAGTAGCAATCACCACTCAGGTCTGAATTTCCCTAATAGACCCCAGGAAAGATGTTGGAGAAACAGGGCCGGGGATAGAGCTCAACTGCACAAATCCCTGCCTGGCAAGCATGAGGTTGTGAGTTCAATCCCCAGTAAAAAAAAAAAAAAAAAAAAAAAAGGAGAAACAAAAGCAAAATCAGATTATTAAGTTAACCTACATTAAAAAGAAAAACTAGCTGGGCGTGGTGGTGAACACCTTTTATCAAAGCACTCGGGAGGCTGAGGCAGGAGGATTGTTGTGAGTTCAAGAACAGCCTGGGCTACAAAGTGAGTTCAAGGCCAACCCGAACTGCATAGTGAGACCGTGTCCCCAAAAATAGGGCCAGAGATTTAGCTCAGTGGCGTAAGTGCCAGCCTGGCAGGCAAGAAGTTGAGTTTGACCCCCAGTACCAAAAAAAAAAAAAAAAACTGTTTGAGTTATAAGTGTTATTAAAATTACATGAGCTGATGTGGGTTAAGGTGGATAATCATACAATAAAGCTACAGATGGTGAAGAGGGCCCTGTAGATCAAGATGCCAGTCTAAAGACCAGGCCAGTGTTTCAAGAGCCAGTGCTGTTTTTGATTCTGATTACAAGGATTAGACTTGGTCTTCACATTTTTCATGCAAGATGGAGGGGAATGATATTCAGTCACGCAAAAAGGACGAATGATTGCAGCCACCAAATATATATCCTAATGTTGGATTAAAAAATGGGCCATCAAAGCAAATACTGGTAGAGATTTCTCAATTTCGGTTGGTATGTCAACTTAGCAACAAATTACTTTTTGATCTTCTTAAAGTTCTTCATATCCTTTTATTCAAAAATGTGCATATAATTATGCCTTTCCTTTTAATCCTGGTTTAAAAGAACCGTGACTTCGTATAGTACAATCTGATAGCTAAATTTTAAACTCACATCTCTACCAATATTGCTTCTTGAATGCTTAGGGTTTTGACGTAGATATTATTGTGGTTGTTGCTGTTGTTTTACTATTAGGGAACTGAACTCAAAGCCTTCACACTGAGTTACAACCCCAACCCCACCCTTGTAGAAAATTAGAGACAAAGTCTTATTAAGTCAGTAACTTACCCAGACTAGCTCGAATCTGCTGTCTTCCTGCTTCAGTATACCAGAATGCTGTCAGAGATTGTTTTAGGCTGTTTCTATATCTACCAAATGAGTTAAGTGTGGGAAGGAAAAGTCGTGGTCACTCTTTTAGTACTAGCAGTTTAAAATAGCATCACTTCATATGCCCTGAAGCAAAAGCTCTCTGAACATGTATATTAAATCAGACTCTTAAAATAGTACTAGTACATGTCACAAAGAGGGCCATTTTGTCATTTTCTGTTTTCCCATTTTGTCATTTCCCTAATTTTCTTACTATCAGTTCCACAGTGTGATGGTTTGTTAGTGTGAGCACTGCCTAAAGGGGTCAGTTGAGAAGTAGGGGTCCCGAGAAGTCCTTCAGTAGTTTACTCGATGCCCTCACCCACCCTTAGAAGGAGATTAAGGAACGCACCCTGCAAGATGCACTGAGGGTCTGGAGGAGCGTGGGGAGGAAGTAGGATGGGAATGCTAAGAGTTGAAGGTTGGCCCCAGAGCCCTGTTGAGACAAGGCCAATATCAAGGACATACTCTCTGACACACTTTGAACTTGAGGTCTTTGTTGCCGCCACATGAAAGCAAAAGCTTAAAGACCCAGACACGCTCACCTACTCACTGTGAACACCAAACAACCAAAGCCCAAGATCCACGCCTTCGGTGGCCAGTGATGGCATTTTCCTATGGCGTTTTTCTTGGTCAAGTTGAGAGTTGCTCTTAATTTACCAGCTCTATTGGGGCCTTTTCAGTGTACTGTGTATCAGACAAGATAAACTGTTTCCAAAGTTTGAGACACAAGTGCAAATCAAAAGACAGGCACAAAGATTTTTAATGTACAGGATGACTGCAGGATGCTCATTGTTTGGGGCATGTGTTACCATTGAGATTCCCTCCTTTCACTTGGGTCATTGAATTTTTCAAAGTAAAAAAGTGTTAAGAATAGTGATTGTGTGTGTCATAACTTACTAATAGTATTTAACCCAACCAAATTTTCATGCTATAATCTTCTCTGGGGAAACACTCATCTTGGGCCTTTTTTAAATCCCGTATCCAATGTATCTTTTCACAATTGTCATTGTTTTTAGAAAATGAAATAAACAAGATTAAAACAATTTTGGTGAGCTAAGAAATATCCATAATATTTGAAACATTTGAATCTTAAATAGAATATTAAAATTCATCTAAAAATAGGTGTGAAAATTTTTCATAATGCACCATAATCTTAGTTATCTTCAGTTGTATTTCAGATCATAACCTTGTATAAGTTTCGAGAATTACCTTGTTTGTAATGGCGATTCAAGAGAAGGAGATTTATAACAGAGGTAATAATATTTTTCTTTTTAAAATTTTCAAACAGTGTGTGATTTCCTATACAGTATGCCTTAACGGAGTCTAAGTCTGTAGGGATTTAGTGTTGTTAGAAAAAAAGAGAATAGAGTCTCTTGTGTGGATGATTTTACTTCACTGTGTGGCATGCTTGTATAAGAAACAAACTTAAAAGAAGATTAAACTCATTTAAAAAGCACATAAATTGTTTTTGCAACAAAGCAATTAAGGAGGCATGCCTATCCAAAGAGATGGGTAGTATTCCAAGCACAAAAATAGCTAAATTGCCTTCTATTTGGAAACTGTGCTGTCTCTTGAGGTTTAATGAGTAAGGGATGTTTGAGATTAATATGAAAATTCAGATCTCTCTTATTTAGAATCAAAAGAAAAGTCAAATATATAGAAGGAGAGAGTAGGACGACAGAAGTAGGAAGGAAGAGAATGAACAGGTGTAGTAGGACAAAGTTACAATTACGCAAAACAAGTGAGAAGTCAGAAGATCTAATGCATTAAGTGGGCATTCTGATCATATAGTATTATATCCTGGAAGCACGCTAGCAGAGTTGGTTTTAAGTTCTCCTAGCCATGCACACACCCACACGCTCATACACACAGATCACTATGTGAGAGAGTAGATATGTTACTTGACTTGACTGTAATGATCAATTCACTTTACAGATATATATCAAAAGATCATGTTGTGCACCTTAAATACATACAATAAAATCTCAGCACCCTCTGTTAGTTTTGAGTTTCTAAAAATTTTCTATAAATATTAAACTTAAAACATACTCAAATGAATTGATTTATGGATAATTTTTCTCTAGTCTTTGCCCAGAACTAAGCAGAAATATTTTGAACTAAATCATAGAAGTCTAAAATGGTAAATTACCTTTATTACTTATGCAGATGCAAGAAGTGTAGAAAGCATATCTTAAACAATTTAAGAACATCCACCAATATTAAATATGTAGTATTTAAGAAAGTGCTTTAAATATTCCTGCGTCCATAATTGAAACTGTATTTGGGGCATATGATAGAAGCATAGGATTTTTCTGTTTAATATTACTACACATGAAAAAATAAAAATGAAGTAAACCATATATGAATACTTTTTTCTTTTGGTTTCTTTTTTTCTTTGTTACTTTTTTCTTTTTTGTTTTTCTTTTTTCCTCTCTTTCTTCCCTTTCCGCTCTCTTCTGCTTCCTACTTCCTTCCTTCCTTTCTTCTTCCTTCCTCTGTTAAACTTAAACTGTAAAGAATTAAGATGCAACACAGATCAACTTGATAAAATAATCCATAGAAATAAAAAATCAAAAAGTCGTGTTTAGCATTTCCCCTCTTAGAAAAAGAAGTGCAGCTTGCTGCCTTCATTCACTGAATTTTCAGTGATTAAAAATTACTGCATTTTTAAACAGAAATACCAATCCTAAAATAGACTACTGTATGTAGAATTATGTCTTTTGTTTCTGAAGACTATCTATATATAATAGTGATGTGAAAGTAATAATATATGTGAAATATTTCATGGTGAATTTTGGGGGTAAGGTTAAGGCCCTGATCCTGAAATCATTTTGGTGTAAATGCTCTGCCAATGAGTCTTCCCCACACAATGAACAAGGGGGATTTATCATTGATACAACCTTTCCCATGCAACACTATTCAATGAAGTACTGGAATCTTAAAACTGATACAGTCAAATTAGCATGGACTGATTAAATAAATATATGGAGGATGAATTTGAGGAAAACAAGATCTGGACTAATGCTAAGGAGATTAGTTAGGAAAGTTATCATAATATAGAGTCACGATGAGTACAACTCGAACAAACACAGTAGCAATGGGATGAAAGAAAAGTAGAATGAAATACAAGCATACATCTCATACACTGTATGTGAAGAATATGGCTTGGAACAAACATGAAGAATTTTAAACCTCTGCATTTATAATATGGTGAATGACAGAATTTGGGAAATAATAGTTGTGAAAAAGAGAACAAAGGGCACATTTGGGATGTATTCAAATTATAAGGTATATTAACATGGTACGAATTTTTTTTATTTTCTAAAGTATCTATGCCCATAGAATGCCAGAAATCTAGGTCAGTACAGATATCAATTGAAAAATACATAAGGACATTCATGGAAGGCAAAGTATTGAAATTGACTGAGATTTCCATAGTTTACATGGGGTTCTAGATGCCATATACATCTATATATCCCATATATCATATTTTATATTCTCCAAATTGTGTAATTTTGATATTTTGGCACTATATTCTGTGAATAAAGAAAAGGAATTTAAGGCTTAAGGATGTGAAGCAATTTGATATTTCAAACACCTAGAAAATATCTGTAATAGAATAACAAAAATGACTACACTGAAATAATGTTTCAATTCATTATTATAATGTAATTTTCTTTCTCATAATTGTTTCTTGACTTGGAATGGAGAGCCAAGATTACTTACAGCTGTGGGCTCTTTCTCTCTCAAGCATCATCCATCATAAAACTGTAGCTTTTTAAAACAGCTTCTCCTAAGATTTTACTTCTGAGATACACGATGCTGTTACTGATTATTTACTATTGCATTCAGTACATTTTGAAGGTGTAAGAAAAGAAAAAGATAAAGTGGGTGGAGTGCGTGTAAGGATGAAAGGCATAAGGAGAGGGAAAGAGAGAGAGAGCGAGATGGAGGGAGAGAGACAGAGACGGAGACAGAGAAAGAGGGAGAGAGAGAGACAGTGACGCAGAGAGAGACAAGACAGATAGGCAGAGACAGAGACAGAGAGACAGAGACAGTTTACCATTATTTGTCATTCAGATAGACATCCCTTTCCTGAACTTCTGAATTTCAAGGAGTTTGGGACAGAGAGCATTCACCTTCAAAGGTCTGCTACTCTCCCCAGCCTCCAGTATGGATTATAACTATTCTAAACTTTTCATGGCAATTGCTTTTTTTTCATATCCATTTTTGTTATTCAGAGCCCAGAACCATTTTCAGGGGTGCGTATTGTACTGTCAGAATTTAGCCTTCAGCTGCTAATTCTCTGTGAGAATTGTATTGGATGAATACAGCTGGGTCACACTACCAGTTTGCACTTGATGCTTAATCCTCTGATTATACAGAAAGCAAGAATCTTCACTGTAATGTTGACAATTCTGGAAAGGCCACCCCATTTCCTCAGCATCCTGCAGGTTTCCAACCCTCTGCATCACAGGCTCTTGTATAACTGCCTCCTTGTTCCTTCTCTTCCTCCCAGTCCTTAGGTTCTTGTTCCTAAATTACCCCAGGTTGTAAGTCCTACATGCCTACCTCTATCTGCTTCACTGCTCCTTGGGCAAGTCTACATGCAACTGCTAGGGATTGGCCTACACTAAGCAAGAGCATGAAACCATTTTGGCTGAGATTTAAAGGACAGAATACTGGAAGAGATACTTGATTCTTAGATAAAGGTGCAGAATCTGGAGACATGATTTCTTTTCCATACTCCTCCCCACTTTAATGCTTGATAGTTCCCTTTTGTCCATAAATATCAAATTTTAAAAATGGGAATATGAAATACTCAGTATTATGGAAGAACTGTTGGAAATGTCTTTCATCTGATAGTTTGTCCTATGGAAAAACTGAATTTTAGATTGGTAAAGACATTGTTTAATTTTCTGTCACTTGTTGTCAAAATCATAGGACATGACACTGTGGTGTTTGTGTGTAGAGTAAGATACTGGAAGTGTAGTGTGGGGTTTGCTTTCCCTGTATATTTTTAAGGTAGTTCAATTCACTGTATTACTAAGAGCTACAGAGGTCTTCTTGAATTCTAATTATTTCTGGATAATTTTGTTGAATAACTATTCTTTTCAATCTTGGCAATGTTTTTTTCCTATATTTGTATTATTTGATTTACTTTAGTCTCCTTTTTGAATTCATTAAATATGAAGTTTATTATACGTAATTAATTAATTATTGAACTGACAGGAACTATGAGTTTTATCAGCATTTTAATGAGTTTATTTTTGAAGTATATTGTTCCACTATGTAATATGCTCCCTAAGCAAAATGAAATGCAAACACTCATGCAAACTGACTTCTAGAACTCTCATAAATGTATGATAATAATGTCAGCATGGCTTTGAGTTATGGACAAAAATATCTAACAGCATAAAGGGACAAAAAATTCCACAAGGAAATCAACACATACATATCAAGTAATGAATACTCTAGCATATGATTCTAGAAAAAGACATACAATTATAGGATATGATTCTAGAAGAACACAGATGACTAAAACACATGATTATAGAAAGAGACAATAATGAACCTCAACCTCTGCCTGAAGTTTTATGTGATACAGTTGTTAACTAGAAATAGGTTGTAACTATCAATGAAAGAGCTCAAACTAAAATTTCAAGAATAAATTCTATGTTTATTATTTCTGACTTTAGATTTGGCAAATACTGCTAGATATAACACAAAAACTTAAGTGTATTAGAAAAATAATACAATCAATATCATCAAAGTTAAAACCTTTCATTCTTTGAGAGACATTGCTATCAAATAATTGGGCATTAATTTAAGATTTTAAAAAACATATCTAATAAAATTCTTGTTCCCAAACTATAAAAAAGAATTGCTACAAATAAATGATGAAACAAGCAACTAAATAACAATAAGTAGAAGTAAAATTGAACAAATCTTCTCCAGCTAAGAAGCGTAGGTAACAAATAGTAACATCAAAAGATGCCCAGTGTCATTACTCGTTAAGGAAATAAAATTTAACACATCGGAGACAGTGCTACATGGCTTTCAGAATAGCTAGAATTTAAATAATTGATGACACCAAATGTTGCTGAGGATCCTGCTCATTACTGCTGGGAATATAAGTGGAATAGGAACTTCAGGAATGGCTGTGAAAATTTCTTTTAAAAATTATCGGCAATATTTATAATTCAATCCAACATTAAAATTCATTTTAACGAATTCGAATTCATTTTTATTCAAAAAACCAAAACATTTCTACAGGAAGACCTTTAAATTAGCATCAATAAGATCATTTTTAAAAAGTCTTTATCTTGAAGAGCATTTTATAAAGACCAAATAGATACATCCAACACACCCTTTTGACTATACAGAAAGTTTCCTCATTATCAATAAGGTCCAAGTAGTACTGATAAATCTGCATACAAAGCTCTTATCTTATATGAGGGCTTCCTCTTGGTGAAGCAGGTTCCATTAGCTTAGACAATGTATCATGACATGTATCCATCATTACATATCATACGGATAACGGCATAACCTCAAATTCCTTTGTGCTCTGCCAACTTATCCTTCCTCCTGTTTGAACCATTGGAAATTTCTGTACTTTTTATAGTGTTCATAGTTTTACCTTTTCCAGGAATGGTGCCGTTGAATTCTATGACATGTAGCTTTTCACATTAGCTTTTTTTATTTAGCAATATGTATATAAATTTTCTCCATGTCATTTCAACTCATTAATTTTTAATGAATAATGAATAACTTTTAACAGAGTAATGTTCTATCTCTGAAAACATCACTGTTTACCTACTCACCTACTCAAAAATTCCTTGGTTGCTTCCAAATTTGGGCTGCTATTAACAGCCACCTGAAAATTTTTGTTTGGACAAGAATTTCAGCTTTTTTTTGGTAACTATCAAGAAGTATGATTGTTAGATCACACGGTAACAGGATGTTGCACTTTCCAAGAAATTTCTGAACTGTTTTCCAAAATGCTTGCACAATTTTACATTCCTACAAGCACTGAACGAGTGTTGTCATTTTTCTACAACCTTGCCAGAATTTCATAGGTTTCTGAATTTTGGACATTTGAATAGATGTGTCATAATATCCCATTGATGATTAAACTTACATTTCCTAATGAAATACTATGTTAAATAGCTTTGCATATGCTTACTTGATGTCTGTACATTTTCTTTAGTGACGTGTCTGTTAAGGTCTTGGGGCCATTTTTTGTGCTGTTTTCTTATGATTGAGTTTTAACAATTCTTTGTACTTTGAATAGCAGTAATATATCAGATATACTGCAAAAGTTTTCCCTCACATCATGGATTGACTTTTACTCACTTTACTCACTTTAGTTAAAAGCACATTTTATATAAAAGGCAGATATTTAAAAATTATAACTAAGTCAGTTTACCAATTCTTTCTTTTTTGAATTAGTTTTTGTCTTTTACCTTAAAATGTCATTGCCATACACAAGGCCATTTAGATTTTCTCACATTTTACTTTTGAGAAGAATTATAGTTTTGTGTTTTATGTGTGCTTATTCACTTTGAGTGAGTTTTTATGAAGAAGGTAAGCTCTATGTTTATATTCATTTTTTTTGTACGTGTGTTCAGTTGTCCCAGTACCATTCATTGTAAAGATTATTTGTTTTTACTCTAGTGCCTTTTCACTTTTATTAAAGGTCAATAGACTACCACCACCTTTTTTAGCAATAGTCAAAACTGGAAACTATGCAGATTAATATTAATTATTTGAGAAAAAGTTGCAATGTGCATGTGCATCTCAGAAACATCATGTCAAAGACACACATTTTGTAATTCTGCTTATATATGTTCTATAGAGTCAGCAGCAAACCAACATAACAAGGACTGAAAATAAATGAATGATTGTCAGGGACTGGATTGATAGCAGAAGTCTTAACACTCAAATACCCTTAATATATCTTTTAGACATGCTCAGAAAAACATATTTTTATCTTAATGTGGACTGAACTCACAGTGAATACATTTGTCAACATTTATCAAAAACTTTTAGAACACTCATCATACCACTCGCTATATGACACAATGACATATACAATTTTATATAAAAAGCACATTTTTTTCAGACATTTGTCATTGATTTTTGCATTATGTCTGTCAAGGATCAAAGAGATAAGAATATTTTCTTCTAAATGTCTCTTTTTAATAGAAACTTTTACAATTTAATCAATATTGAATAATAAATGCTTGTGCAATCATTATTCTTGCTTTTTTTAAAATGTATTTATGTTGAACAATTTAAACGTGTAGGAGGAGGCAGGGCCGGGGATGTAGCTCAATGGCACAAGTGCCTGCCTGTCAAGTGCAAAGTCCTTGGTTCGATTCCTGGTACCAAAAAAACAAAAACAAAAACAAAAACAAAAACAAAACAAAACAAAACAAACAAAAAAAAACACCCAAAATTGTAGGAGGCAAAGAACAGTGTGTAGAGAAATTTAGGCTGGTGAGGCATACAAATTTTAGACCTGCTTCAGACTGACTTTGGTGATGAGGTCTGTCTGGTGGAAGTCTATGTACTCACACAGATTCAATCAAAACAAGGGAAACTCCACATGCTTCGGGAAAGAACACCTCAGTTCTGCGGCTCTGAGTCCAGTCAGGATCTGCAGAGCGCAAGTGTGAAACGCAATGTCTTCCTTTTCACTTTAAGGAAGAATTGCTTATTTTAACATTCACATGATAAGGAGAACCAAAACACAACAATACAAAGACAAAATAAAATTGTTCAGACTGGGTAAAAAACAGCATGTAGGGAGCTACATTGCTAAATAAATGTAAAGAAATTTAAATGCTAAATAAATATAAAAAAACATTTTGGGAGACATAAACTCTGCATTACTTCGGGTATGCAGTTGATTTTCTCTGGATTTGCTCTCTGAAAAACATATGCAACTATTTACTCCTGCACTGATACTTATTTTGCCATATGGATTATTTTTAAGCAACCCAGATTTTAGATCACTGAAAATGACTAGTCTTACAAAAGGCAGATCATACCGCAAAGTCATGGAAGTTTAAACTTAAGCACAGATGAGTTTATAAAATTATATTCTTCTATTCATAAAAACAAATGTACGAAACAAAGATGTAAAAAGATGAGCATACTGGAAAACAGAAAGTATCAAAGAATTTTGATAAAATATCATTTTTTTGGAGAATTTCGATTTGCACATGTAATCTCTCATACTTGATAGTGCTCAGCAAACAATGCCATTTTAAAATGAAGTGGAGGATTGAAAGGCAGCGCACAAAGAAAGTTAAGGAGACTATAGAATATGATAAAACCATATTTAAACACTTCTCATTTTACTGAAAATTAGTTTTAAATTCTCATCAGTGCAGTCAGAGAAAAAAATTATTCTGTCTATAGAACCGAGATTGAAAGGCGATCTGCTGTAGAAGAAATAATGAATTCGTTTTCCACATCCACTTTGTGATTCAAAAAACATTTTACTCTGAATTATGCGTATATTAGACATAAGTAAATTTCATTATGAAAGCAAGATTAGAAGAGAGGTTTTTAATGTGAAAATATACATTATTTTTATAAATTTTTATAATAAAACACTTTCAGGATGATTATAAGTTCCTGCGCTTTTATATAACTAAAAACTAAACAGCAGAGTAGTTTCTGTAAGAGAGATTTTGTAGGTTTACATCATGGAAATTGAACTTCAGCTACCAAAACTGTATCATATATTTTGCAAACTGTAATTCTGGGTGTTGATTCCTCTGTTTAGAGAAGGTGTGAAAATAATATTTGCAAAATGTAAGAATATTAAGTGTGTAATTTGAGAGTAGTGGTCATTTCAATTTCACAGTGTCTGATGAGTGTACCTTTAAAAAATCAGAGTCCATCAAAAAAATACGAAAAGAAATAAAAGTCCTATTGGATCTATTTTTATTTCAATGCACAAACGATCCATTTACTTAAGGGTAGTAGTTTGCTGCAATTCTTGGTCTTCTGCCAAAACCCTACACTAGTGTATTACTTTGTAAAACAAATACACCAGTCAAGGCAATATAGATATTTCTCTTCCTACATTTGACTGGCTATTACTCTTTGAATGCAGAATTACTTTGATATAAATATAATAAAACTTCTCTTCATTTTTCTGGTAGCCCTTCATAGTAACCCTAATGTTTCATACCAGGTCCAAATTCAATAGAATACTAAAGTACAATTATTTCCCTTTTGATAGTATTATCCTGAATTCTGTGAGCAAAACAATAACCTAAGGAATTCCATTAAATAATTTTCTGTTAGGATTGTCAGTTAATATGGGTGAATATTTCAGTCACTTTGAAATGGTTCTGTGGAACTATAGGTTACTAAGTTTCCATGTGGGAAAAAAATAAGATTACATGGGAAAAATATAATGCCCTCTTAATAATTTGCTTGAAACATTCCTGGAAGTTTCAGAATAATGCTCTTACTATATTTAATTTGCAATTATTAAAATAATGCTATTAGTCAAATATAACCATGCAAGCCTGTTTTTAAAATATCATTTATTGTTGTGTAGAAAGCATATCTAATGTGGGTAACGAATGTAGAAGACGGGCATGGCAGTAGCACACACCTGTGACCCTGGTGCTCAGGAGGCTGAGGTTGGAAGATTGCTTTGAGTTTGAGGCCAGCCTGGGCTACATAGTGAGTTCAAGTCCTCCCTGAATTACACAGTGAGATCCTGTCACCAAAAAATAAAAATAAAAAAGAAAGAAAGAAAAAAACAAACAAAAACTAGATCTTTTCCAATGCATAATAAATTTAACAATCATGGCAGATATACTATGTATTATAATTTATATCTGTGCTACTACAATTTCCTATACTTCAAAGTGATTTTTAAGTAAATCTATTTAGAATATTTTTGTTTCCCCATTTATACATCTGTGTTTACACAGATTATAACATTGATGTTTTTCATTTTGTTATAAACTTCCAGGGTAGTTTGTCTCTCTGGCTGTTTTCACCTAAAATTTCTAAACAAAGTACCACAATGAGAATTTTCTAAATATGTGAAGTCTCTGAAAAGTAAGCAAAAGCATGTAAATTTTCGAGTTTTATCAAAACCTGCAGAAGCGATTGTTTCCTTTTGCCCCTCCCCCTTATTTTTCTCATGCAGCTTTGCTGCTTAGTGACAGAGTAGTGTGGGCAGTGAAATTCTAGTAGAAAACTAGTTTTCTGGCTGGTGCAAGTAAAAAACGGGGACTCTGTAACACTGCAGAACAAGAATGTGGGGAACCCCTGAGGAAAGGGGACTAGAGAAACAAATTCTTTAATTCTGCATGAGAATCTGCAATGGACATGTGTGGGCATAGCTCTGATGTGTATGCCCCAAAACAGAGCAAAACCCTTGAGACTGGAATGCAAATGTCTACTCTCGCCCAAGGACTAATATTTTAGGTAGTACATGTGTGTAACGAGCGCAAATTTGCATTCAAAATCTCTGCAAATGGAACTGAGATTGCAATCATTGTTTGTGGAAGGTGACGCAGAACTTGAAAACTGAATCCAGTCTGGTTAACGCATGGCTAAAATAAACCCAAAAGATTGGAATATCCTAAGGCTATAGTAGGATCCACAGTGTACAAAACACGGCATTCAGAATGCACTGGGTATACTGAAAATGTTAATGACACAAGCAACAAGTAAAACGCGATCAATTTTTACGCCAAAAATAAAATCATCGGATGCCAATCCTGAGATGATACGAATGTTGAAGTAGAAAACCAAAAGAAAAAGAGTAGAAAATATGTTCTATACAAGGTGACCAGAGAAGAAAACTAGAGTTTCTCTATAAATATAAGATAACGTAGACTTGAGAAAGTAGAATATAAGTAGAGAGAAGGAGCATATGACCACCTTAATTGTGTATACAACGACAGGGATCAGAAACATGTGACGGGAAAGCTAACATGAAAGATGAAATAGTCAAGTCTACAAGTGTCCTCGGAGACTTCAACACACTTCTCCTAGCAGTAAACAAAAATGTCGTCATGTGGAACTCAACAATGGGGATTTGTTCTGAGAAATGTGTTCTCTGGCAGTTTTGTCTTTGTAAAGAACATCCTAGAGTGTACTTACACCAACCTAGTTCCAGCCACGGCAGAGTATGCATTCTTTCAAGTTCACATGATGAAACTTTTAAAAAGACAAACTATAGTGTGCTCTACCTTCACAATGACAAATATCCCAGGAAATTCAGGCTCACTAAAATAACTGAAAAAAATACAAATTTTAAAATTTCACCATAAAGGAATTAAAGTAGCATGTATAAAATATAACCCGTATATAAAATGCAATCCACATTTGATGCATAAAGCAATGGATAAAAACACTGCTGTGAATTTCTAGATACATCCTCAGAATTTGTTGCTGTTAAGTATAAAGAAGAGATTGAGGGGCTCAGTGTGTGATGTTAAAGGGGAGATTTATTTAATCATTTTACTTAATGAAATGCATGTTTACTTTAATTTTTAAATGAGATGACCTAGCTATATTTTCTTGTTTTTAACTGTAACTTTGTGCATATGGTGTACCCATGGTAACATACGACTTCCCTGAGCTCATAAAGAACTGGAAAAATAAATTAAATATGCTGTGTCTATCTATCACATCCACGTTCTTAGACTCTTATTGTAACATAGTATGGGTGCTTTAGTCAAGCTCCAACATCTTAAACTTGGACTCAAACAATTTCCCCATTTTTTGATGTACAGTTTTAAGAATTTGAAAACTACATGGAGTTATGCAGACACCACCACATCAGAGATGCGTTTCCATAAACCAAGAGACCCCTCCGTCCTTGTCCTCCTGCTCTTATCCCTAACAGCCAATCAACTCTTTTCTGTATAGGGACAATTAGCTTCTGTTTTGCCTTCAGGTTTGATTGTTCAAGCCAAATGTCTCAAGGAAGTTGATATGAAAGCAACGTTGCTCTGGGAAAGTGAATTGGGAAGCTCAGAGGATTAGAAATTTAACCTTGGTTCCATCCAAGTACATCTTGAGAAATCTGGATACCTCAGAATGGTTCCAGAAAACATGGTTGTATTTGTTTATAAACTTCCTAAATTTGAATATTTTGAAAGTAGACAACAGTATGCCAGGAGACTGTTTCTGCACAAAATGTGTATTTCATTAAAATAAGACACAAAAATCTATTGAAAACATTGAGGATGAGCACTAAAAATATTGACTTTAATGACACTGAGATCAGTTCAAGATAGGTGATAACCTTTCTGCCCAATATTTTTGTATAGGCAACTGATAGCACTCCTGATTTCACTACCTCCCTAAAGACATTCCATAGCCAGAACTTTTAATCATATTATCAATATTTTAAATGGAAATATTACCAAGGTATCTTTTAATTGTCACTGTAAATTTTATTTCTTACTTTATCTTAGAGTATTTTTGAGAGATTTTTAAATGGAGTATCTTTAAGACAATAAAACTTGCATATTTTAATTGTAGATCATACATTTTTCACAAATACATCCACTCCATTACTTTATCATCCTAGAAAGTTTATCTGTGGGTCCCTTATTGTTATTTATTTTCTGTTGAGAGTGGAAACTATTTTTCTAATTTTTATCACCTTGTTTGCTCTAGATAACCAGAGGAATTAAATTACATAGTTTTTGTTTTTTGTTGTTGTTGGTTTTTTTTTTTTTTTTAATAAGTGAACTACAGTATACCTCTGCGAGGTCATGGTTCAGAGTACATAGATTTTTGCCTAGAACCTATTTATATAATTGTTCTGGTAAATCCCCGCTATTTCACAGAAACCTCAAATATCCTCCACAACTGTTTTGTTTTGTTTTTCAAGGGATGTCTGAAAGTGGTCTGTCAGAGGACATCATTCAGTTCTTGCTGCTCATTGGCTACCTCCTTGTGGCCCATCTCTGGCAGATGCACCAGTATTCCTGCATCAGAACAGGTTTCCGTTGGCACGTACTTATCTCAGGTGCTCTCGGTTTTGTTTTCTTTAAGGCCCTAAAATGGCTCCAAAATGCCCTGCACCTTTCAAGGTACTTATTAATACAGTATTTTACAAAATGAAAGGGGCTGGAAATATAGCTGCACCTGCCTGGCAAGCATGAGGCCCTGAGTTTGATTACCAGTACCAGAAAAAAAAAAAGTTAAATTGCATAACTGTGGGAGTCATAACAAACCCAGAGTTTAAACTATAAAAATAGGCATTTATCAGAAATTTGTGGTTTTGCACAATTTGCAGATACTCTAGGAACATAATCCCCACAAATTTCAGGGGTCTACTATGCATGGATTCAGTATATTTGTTTAGATTTATCTATACAGTTGTATGCTTCTTTTTATTGCTGAGTAAAATATATCACATTTATATATATTTATTTAGTTTAAATTCATTTTTAATTTTCACAAATAGAACTATTATTTACACATTTGTACGCAAGTAATTCATTTGTTATTGTTGAATTCCTGGAGACTGTGCAAAGGTTGGATTGTATTTAGCATTATATTATTTGTTTATAGTGTCTTTCGAAATGTTTATATTAGAATTCTAGTTACTTCTAATGCCCCACATTTCACATGGTCAGTCTTAAAAGTATACAATTTTAGTATGTATTTTCTTTACTGGTAATGATTTTAAAGACTGCTTGTGTAACATATGGAGTCAAAATATCCAGTGAATGTTTAAATCACCTATAAAAATATTTACAATAAAAGACACACTGCCAGGAAGCCCCTCAACATCCTCCTGCTCACTTCCGACTTACAGTTCCTACGGTTCTTTTCACTTTCTGAAGCAGTTCTTCAAGTCCCTTTTCATGTCTTTAGTGCACACTTGTGGCTGCCTCAATGTCCTGCACTGATTTGAAACACTCTTCTTTCCTGGTCATTCTCACCTTGAGGAGGAACCCGAAGCCATGTGGCGCCGGATGCGGTGATGGAGGAAGAGGAGGGCTCGCTGCAAAGGTTTCCCAGGCCGGCTTTCCATTGCCTGACGCTGGGCAGCAGCATTCCACATACCGTGATCAAACCTGTTAGAGGCACTCAAGAAAACCCTTCCAGAAATGCTTCAGAGCCTCAGAGTGATGGGATGTGTTGGTCTGTGGCAAACACAGGGTATTTTAAGGGAGAATCCCACATCAAAATGAATGATAAATTACAATATAAAAAATGCATTACCGTAAAACTTACATAGCCATAAATCACCCCCACAATACTCAAAAGACCTCCTTTACTTCAAACACATTTATCCCACCAGCCTTACCAGTGTGTCTTTTACTGTAATAAGTTTTCTTAAATTTAAAAATCATCTTGATTTTTATTAGTACATGTTTGCAGGACATAACAAACACATGAACTGTGAGGCGTTAATACATGTACATAGTGTATGATATTATACATAATGCCATGATCGAGCTATGTATATATGCATATATTTATTCTGTGTACGAAATGTTTGTCAGACGTATGCATTGCAAATGCTTTCTGCCACTCTGCATGTCTTCTTATCGTTTTCCTTTATGGAAGAGAAAATTTTAGTCTTGGTGATATTTAACTGATTATTTTAACCTTGCGATGGTCATTGTTTCCTAGAAACAGTTGGTGATATCTATATATTATCCCACATATTTTACAGTTTCAGCTTTTATTAGACTCTAAGGTTCTTCTCAAATTGATCTGTGCGTAGGATGTTATGGTCAGGTTTGATTTTATATTTTTATGTGAATATTCAAATATTCTCGGTCACCCCTACAGAAACAGCATAAAGTCACACATAAACCTTTATTCAGATGTAAACATTCATGATGTTACATACACATTCCAAGAAGTCAGAGTACATTTATTACTCACATCACTAGGATTTCCGAGATGACTCAGGCTGGCTTTCCAATCTCGTTTGCAAATGGCTTAGAAAAGTTTGGAAAGGATTCGGAGTTGGACTTTAGGTAGTGGTTAAGGAATAAGGCCAGAATGAAGTTTCTCCAACAGGAATTTAACTGCAAACTAACACTAAAGGAGTAAGGGAGCACCTGGGATTTCTTTGGCAATCTGCCCAGCTAGAAGGCAAAAGGTGAGAAAGGAAAAGTGAGATTTAAAGTTTTCAGCTGTCAATCACTAGAAGAATACAGTCAGACTCCTGTTGCATAAGGCATCATTTGTTAAAGAATTAATCTTTCTCCTATCACATTACCATCACACCTAAGTAAAATCTATTCAGTTCCTTGTTGGATGGTTTTCTAGACTGTCTCTTCTGTTCAATTTATCTGTGTATCTATGCCTGCAAAATCAACACAACATTTTTATTAATGTAGTTTTAGAGTGTGCTATTGGGTCAAATTAATGTTCCACATTATTTATTAAGAGTGTTTTACTTGTTCTGGGTCTACTGAGTTGCTATATGAAGTTTTGAATCAGTTTTCCAGTGTTTACAAAAAAAGTGTACACATTGTTACTGGATATGGTGGTACAAGTCTGTAATCTCAGCTCTCTGGGAGGCTGAGATAGAAAAATCAAAAGTTCGTGCTTACCATGGACAACTTAGTAGCTTGGCGAGACCCTATACTAAAAAAAAAAAAGTCTTGGCTGGTACTACATTGAATTTATAGATTAATTTGGGTGAAATAGTTATGTTAATATTGACTTTTCCAATTCATAATCATGTTATGGCTCTCAACTCATTTATGTCTTATTAGGTTATTGATTTTAAGACTATTTTCTTTTTAGTATAAGCATTTAACACCATGCATTTACTCCTAAGCACTACTTTGGCTGAAATCCATATTATTTATGAGTTCTTTTCTTATCACTCCTAGAAATCATGCACACATACTGTCTCCTTTGGGATATTTATTTGAACTGTGGAATATTCAGGGACATCTCTCCAATTTTCTCTTTACCTGAGACTTTTCTAGCTATCCTGTGACTCATTTCAAATTCAATTTGGTTGTGATTAGAGAGCAGATTTTTTTAAATTTTCAAATTGTGAAAATGTATAGGCCTACTTTGTGGCATAGTACAAGATTTATAAGGGAATGTTCCAAATGCATTATCTTATAATTAGATGTGGATTTCTAGTTATGTTTGTTAGGTCACATCAAATAAAAGCATGGTTTGAATCTTTCCATTTACAAGTACTTAATAGTGTTCATAAATTTTTTTTGTGAACTTTTTTATGGTAAAGCAGTAGTTTTTACATATTTCTCTTTTGTTATTGACTTTTACTACTATGTGTTTGTGGTATATAATGATTATATTCACTATCGGAAATTGATACATGTGTACAACACATTTCAATTCTTTTTCCCCCTTTCCTCCACCCGCTTTTATTTTCTCAGCATCAGATTGATTTATCTCATAAGACCTTATAAAGTTAACTATTATGTATACAGATTGAAAACCAGAAACAAGGAATATGTAAGACAACTGTACTAAGTCAAGTACACTTTTAAATACAAAAAAATGCATATTAAAAATGTGCAACTATGAGTGTGAATTTGTCTTTTCCACTTTGTGTCTGTGAGTTTTGTTCCATAGTTTTTAGCTTCAGTTATAGTTGCCACACATTTGACACTGCTGGTCTTTCTTTACCCATATGCCCACTCTGCTTAAAACTGTTTTTCTATCACTGTCAGTACTCCTTTCTTCAAAACCTACTTCATTTGATACCAAAATAGCCACACCAGCTTGATTATGCTTAGTGTTTTCATGCTTTCCTATACTTTTATTTCTCTTTGTTGACTTGTCTTCCATTTTTAACCACCTTGAAAATGGGTGTGATTATACAGTGAAAGTTTAAATTTCAAAAAAGAATGTAATTGCAGTAAAAGGCACATACCTATTGTTACTCAAAATCCTCCCCCTTGATTTGAATACATGGGTCCCAAACGTTTTGCTATTTTCTGATGCAATTCTGAAGTCCTCTTTCTCTTCTGTGGCTACACTGTCATGGCTGCCTCTGTGTTCTCAGCTCATTCAGACATTTACCTTTCCAGGTTGTTGAGTGAGTGTTTGAAGACACAGGGCAATGATTTTACAAACCTGCCTTTCCCCTGGATAGCACTCTGCAAAAGCATTCTGTATTTTCATCGTGCATCATAAAGACACTCAGAAAAGAGGATTTCCGGAACTGCTTCACAAAGTGGCAAGAACCATGGGGTAAGTGCATTGAAGTTAGGGGGAGAATTGGGGGGGGGGTAAATGATGTCAGTATGTCTTTTATTATAGTAATTTTTTAAAAAATTAATGAATGTTTACCGTATTTTTTGATCACACTCGTGTCTGCTTTGACAACTTGTCCATGCTGCTCTAGTTCATTTATGTTTATAGCACTCTCTCTGTTGATTTAGGTAGCATCGTGTGGATCACTGCCATTGCTTGTCTTTCACTTACTATCCTTTATATGCTTTTCCTGTTTTGCTGTGCCAGTTCTTATAATCCTTAGCCTATTACCCATAGGTCATTTTGTTTTCTTTCATTTGTTGCTCTGGAGATTACAGTATGCATTTTAAAATTTCTGCCATGTACTGAAATTAAAGTTGTGCCTAAATCTCCTTTTCATTTTCATCGTCAGTTCATTGTATTTACTTAGCTTTCTGGATTTTGGTTCAGTTACTGTGTTCAAATTTCACTTAAGCCTTTATTTTACAGGGGAATTTCTTATTCTTTGGGCACAACCTTTACTTTTTTGATGTGACGCCTTGGATTACAGTGGAAAATCAGTGATGTTTGGAATCCCTCCAATTCGTTGGGTTTTAAACTTCAAACTTTATGAAGGGCAGCTTCTCTTACCAATGCTTAGGATTTCTAGACTTCAATTCTTTGTTTCCAACCTTAATTTCTGGACCCTTCCCAAACATAAAACCAACTCCCAAATATACACACTATTTAGCAGCCTATGAAGGATTTTAGGAACATTTATAGGCATGTTTTTGAGTTCTTTTTCTGTGGCTCCTAATTTCTAGACCATCCTGTAACTCTATATCTCAAGTATTAAAGAAATAAATCTTATCTTTCAATTTGAGTTCCAGCAGGTACCCTCATGAACCAGGGACTGTTTTTTAGGAAAACACATATAGTAATTTTGCCTGCTGTGTCTTCCTGTTTCCAACCACTGAATCCACCCTATTATCTGCCTGCTATTTTCATTCTACCATGTTTTTGACTAATTATTTTTAATATTTTGTATGGGAATCTTAATGTTTATCAGCAGGAGGATTAGTCTGATATAACCTACATTATTATTACTGAATGCTCAAAACGTGACTTTAGGTCTGTTTTGAAAATATTGTTAATTATTGCTTTTGGTAGGGAACCATTATAAAATGTTTTGAAAACACAAGAAGCGATAATGCAGGACATAAAACCAACTCTTAAAACACTAACGAGGTCATAAAATCAACTCTTAAAATAATAATTGGAAACAGATACTTTTGATAATATATGCATTTTATTTAGAAACATTTGTTTACCAGAAAATTAAAATCTGAAATACCATGGGATATTGGCATGTAACTACAATCAAGCTTTGTTTATACATGTATTTCACAAAAATATTAGTTTCTTATTTTAATACTAATTTATTTTTATATTAATTTAATTTAATGTTAATTTCTTCTTTAATACTTTAATGTTATAGCTTTTATAAATTCATATTACAGCACATACCTAGTATTATGGTTTGGACCTAGATGTCCCCTCAAAGCCTCAGGCAGTTTTAGGTGAGCTCTTTTTGGAGGTGGCTGAGACTAGAGTGTGTGATCGATTTGCAGTGCATTGCTGGGATTAAAGGTGCTAAGATTAAAGGTGGGTGATTACTGGATCAGTCTACTGATTGGATTGACACTGCCCTAATCTCAGCAGTTTGGATAGAGTATAAAAGGGGCAGAAAGATGCTGCTAAGTTTCGGTTGCTGCTTTTTCTGTTTTCTGTTGCCATGAACTGTCGCCCCTCTGCCATGTGCTTCCCTTCCTCCAACCAGCAGATTATGGATTGAAACCTCTACAAACTGTGAGCTAATAAGCTTTTCCTCCTTTAACTTTGGATGGTATGCATTTTGTCTCACCAACAAGAAAAATAACTAAGTCCTAGGTATCATTCACTTATCTGTCTGTTAAGTCATTTATAAATTATAATTTACAAATTGATTTCCCTAATAAATAATGATAATGAGTCTTTGCATGCAAGTCTCTGTTCATATTTCTGATTGTTTCTTTAAATGAGATGTCTGTAAATTCATTAATAAAATGTAAAGACTTACTATGTCTATGCATATGGCTATCAAATTGTCCTAAATTATTTTCATTGTTTTTCCCCACATTTTTCTCACCAGTTTTATGTAATGACTTCTAGTTTTTGACACCTACAATCAAGACTCTTGATTATTTGCATATATCTAACTGGGAGAGTAGGAGAATTTTTATTGGTTGTTTATCATGTCTCATTTTATAATCATCTATTTGTGTTATTTCCCTTTTGTTAATTTGTAGAAGTTGATTACTAATCTACACTACTCACAAAAATACTTCCAGTATGGTTGTTGTTAATTTGATTTTGATTATAAATATTTGCTCTGTAATGACCTTTGTGATAGTAAGGCTCTTATATGTTTTCATTTTGGTTATTTTTAGGTGAAATTAATTAATATTCAATTAATTACATAAAAATTGTGCTATTCAGTAGGAGTGTATTTATAACATAGTGAAACCATTCTGTCTGCTTCAAAACTATTTTATCACTTCAAAGCAATATCCTACACCCTTTAGTTTTTTGAATTTTTTAAGACATTCTCTTTGTTAAATTCAGTGACATGGCTTCATATGCTTTCTGTCATTTTCTTTTCATCTTATGAAAGGCCCCTACTTTTCTGTTTCTTGAAATGCCCTGTAATTTTGTTTGACAATGGATAATACCAGTATTATAATGTGGTAACAACTCTACATACCAGATTTTCACAGGTTCTTAAGAATTCTTATTTGCTTGTTACAGGTTCTCTTAGTCACTTTTCTCATTGCTGAGACAAACTATGCGACACTCAAAGTTAAAAGAGCAAAAGTCTACTGTGGCTCACAGTTTGTAGAGGTTTCAGTTCATAGCTGACTGGCTTCACCACAGGTGGCATCACAGAGCAGAAACAGTTCATGGTGTAGAAGGTGGAAGGCAGGAGGTGGAAAAAGCAGAAAGCAGCAGGCAAACCTAGCAGTCCTCCTCTTTCTTTCCCTTGTATTCTATCCAGGCAGTTAGCACAGCACTCACACCAAGGCAGAGCCTTCCCAAGATCAACTCCCAGAACTGCCAAACCAGTTCATGGACTAACTTAGTAATCTCACATCCTTGATCCCAGCATCGCGTACTTAATCCCACATCACACGTTCTAGATGCAGCCACCTCTGAAAGTCTCACCTATGACCACAGGAGGCTTTGCGGGGAGGGAGAGACCTCTAGACACAAGTCAGAGCCCAAGCTGTTATCCATAGATTCGGTAGCTTTTCATACTATCTTTGTAGACTCCAGTTGTGTTAGGTGAGCGTCCCGGAGGTGTGTGTTCTGTTATCACCATGACAGCCAGAAACCTAACAGAAATTTCTTTGAATGACAGAATCAAATTTGAAAAGAAAAACATAAAGGGTCCAGGTTTTAAAAACTCTTTTGTCAGCTATCACCTGGGAAGCTGCTGTACAAAATAACAGTTGAAACAATGGTCAGCCTCTGTGCAGGAACTCCAGGGATTCACTGGACAGAAGAAAGCACATGTCCTTGCTTTGGCAGAGGACACCAACACCGTTCATCCCGACACCAGCAACCTATATCACCACAGTAGGCTTCCTCCACAACCCACTTCCACCTGGGCTAATGGTCACTAAAAGTTCACTGAATGTTACCAGCATCCTTCTCCATCAGTTTTTAACCTAAATGCTGGCAGTGTTTCAGTAGACTCCAAAATTCCAAAATAGTTGATTCTAATAGCTCTTCTGAGATTTATTTATTTTAATGGAAGGGCCAAATCCTGACATTTCACACTTTCCCTTTACATTGATACAAAGCTTTTAACCCTGGCAAAAAAAAAAAAAAATATATATATATATATATATATATATATATATATATATATATATTTCTACCATTGAATTTTTCTTTTCTATTATTTATTTATTTATTGTTTTGTTTTGTTTTGTTCTGTGGTGATAGAAATTGAACTTAGGATTTCATGCATACTGACAAACGTCATACCACTAAGCTACACCCACCTCTCATCTACTGAATTTTTCAGTGAAACCCTGGGAGAACTTACCACCAAATGTCTTTTCAGATTTCCCCCATCATATTAAAATAATTACTCTTAAATATATACTTTTCATATGCATTAATGAACCCAAGGTTCATAGAACAACATAACTAGAAGCCATGTTACATTAGAGAAAAATTGAAGTTTGCAAAATTTGGGCGAGTTGCTTCAATAAGTAGAATTGAGAAGATAACCCACAAGTTCTGACATCTTGTCCGTTCTTTCACTAGCGTTATGTACATAACCATTCCTTATCAGGAGTAGGGCTGAACCCAAATAACTAGGGAAAGTGTTAGAAAGACCAGAAGAAAGATTAATCTGCATTTGATCCATTTAAAGAAATGAAGAAAGATTAATAAAAGGGCTGTTAAAGACTGATGCTTTTTTTCAAAATGTGATATACAATGTTTTATGATTAGTAATTTTCATTTTGGAATTTTTAATGTTAATACTTAATGTAAGTGAATCAAAGAATATAATGCAGCTCCTAAAATTTAACTCAGGAAATTATTCTTTTCATAAATGCTGCACTTTCTCTATATCCTAAAGGTCTTTCTATGCAATATTAATACATATTCTTTTTATGTAAACTCATTTTGACAGGAATGGCACAAGCATATGATTCATTTCCATTTAGATTCCTTACTTATTAAAACTAATTTAAGAAAAAAATTCAGCCAGCATAATTTATTAGGCAGTACAAAGACATTTGTGTGATGCATATAGTTCAAACTTGATTTAAGGTTTTAAAATAATTTATAAAATGAAGGAAACAACATACTCTCATATTGACACATGTCTTGAAATTCAAAATATGTGTTAGAGATGAATAGATATCATACACTTCTCTGTATAATGATTTACTCTGCAAATGGAGACAGCACATTTTGAGGAATTTTCATTTGAATGAGAACAAAAAATTCTGAACATTAAAATGTGCTTAAATTGATTTCAGCTGAAGAATGTTCATGCTTTCTTGCACCCCCACACCATATTCATTGTTCTGAAATTGTAGTGCTTTTAGTGCATTATCATTGCTTTTATTTCAAAGTGAAAGGATATTTGTGAGATGATTGATATGATCTAAAAGGAATTACAGGGCTGATGCATTGTATAAGGTGACACTAGGAAATCAGTAGCAAATGGGAAGAGTAATATTGGGCATTGAGGTGGTGAAAATCATGTATGAAATGAATTGTTATGTAGTTGTTTCATAGTAGATTTGTGTCAGTGACTTCAATATTTCAAAGAAAAGTTACTTGGCAAATTATCTTTCTACTTTATTTAAATGTGGATTATTCTGAATGACACTGGCCCTGGAACAAAGCAAGTAAAAAGTTTTCTGGCATTCATTAATCTACTCGTTCTTTACTGATAGCTTTCTGTGTAAGTGGTGTTGTTTCAAAAGCATGATTCAGATATCATTTCTCAAGAGCTTTATATTCTAATGGTGGGAGAAGACAATGTAAGAGACCTTTAAAGAACAGTGTGACAGTGGATGGGACACAGGAAGACGTGGACAGTGTAAGGAATGCAGGAGCTGGTGAGGAGATAAACTGGGACGATCCTTGTTTGTTTCTGGAAGAGCACAGGTTTCGCTTTTTCCCATTTTATAATTCCATGGGGATTTTATTAGAAAAATATGTTAAGCTTTTATAAAATTCTAGCTTTTAAAAATAGATTACTTTAAATTTAAATGACAGTCTCTCACTGATGAACCACATGTATTCCTTTGGTACCATAATTGTATTCTTGTATGGTAAGATGCGATTCAAAATTACATTGGATTAAGTAAGTTAACATAAATTTCTGCTTCATATAAAGGTTCAGGAAAGTTAAGATATCCTGAGTGCTGGGTATTTCTCCTCTTCACTCGTTCTATTTTCGGCAATATGTGGTCCTAATTCCCAATGTCACTTTATATTCTAAGATGGCTACTTTAGCCACAACTAGCACATTCACAGTTTAGAGAACAGGAAGTACAGGAAGGGAGAATGAGCATTCTTCAGCCTTCTTTTAAGGTAGGTTTTAAGAAAGTGATGTAGGACTCTTCAGTTACAAAGTAGTGTAGGTTATTTTGTCACATAACTACACCTGGATTTTTTGGAAACCCAAGAGAGGTAGTCATTGTGAGCGGCCATTATTTTTATGGTAGATGTGACAAGAGATGTTTAAAAATGAGTTTAGTTTGGTCACACCATCCATACACAAACGTTTTGCAAATTTAAATTTCTTCCTTCCTGAAACTTCTATGTACTTCCCAGTCATTTACTGATAGTCAATTCACTTCAATAAATACATATTGAATATACATGTATATTAGTATAGGCTCAGTGGATAAAATTGCAACTGTAATGATTTTTATCCTTACTTACAAACATCTTATAGACTAGTTTGGAAAGTCAGATCACATGAAATTATTTCACCCTTTCAGCAGTGGTAGGGAAAATGTCAAGTGACATGTGAAACAACAGTAGGGCAACTAATTTAGGCTTGGGGAACAGGAAAAAAGTATTTCAGGCTAGGTGACATCTAAGCTAATGTATTTATCACTAATTCAGTATTGACCAAATGAACTCTAAGTAAAACAATGTTTCATGATCCAATGATACGAAAATATTAAAGCAGAAATAATTCACGGAGAAGAAAGATGCTATAGTACCCCTGGACAAGTATGGGAAGATAAGGAGTCAGAGAAGACCCTGGAAAAGTCAGGAGGAAAGAGCTCCTGCGAGCTTCTGTGTCAGATGAAGGATTTTGAACTTTTATGGGGAACATGAAGTCATTATGTGGTTTTACCATAGGTAACTAAGTTACACAGAAATTGATACACAATTAATTAGAAGGGCTGAGGCTTCTAGGTTGTCCGCACAAAGATAGATATCAGAATTGTGGATGAATACCCATTTGAAGAAGGCCAGATCTCAAGATAAAAATGTAATGATGAGACCTGAATGCCTCGCTGAGATAAATAATGATTTGAGATTATATTATAATTAGCATCACCTGGTACAGGAAGTCCAAATACACATCAGTGGCCCTGGTGGGTGCTCAAAACACCTGGACCCATCCCTTCCTTAAAATGTCTTTATTCTTTCCATGTATTGTTGCTATGTGACACATGTCCCCACTGGATGAATATTAGGTAAGGATCTATATTTGTAATCCTATAGGTTGAAGGTAGTTTGACCCATGTTTTACCAACATTGGGACTTTGCTCTATAAATTACCCCTGAAAAAGTGCCTTGGTGGCCACCCCGATCCGAACCCCTCCTGGAAATCCAGGAAGTATTCTTCCCTTCTTATTTCTAATAAAACTGTCCTAATCTCATCCTTCGGTTTGTGACTTCATTCCTCAAAATGTGAGACCAGGAAATGGACACATTTAACACTTTGGGAGTTCCAGTTCTTCTCTACTAGTTTAAGAGAATTTCTCCTATCAAAAAGTATGTGAAAGACAATATTACTCTAAGAATTAGAAAGAACAGAAAAATGGATAATTTAAATATTAATTTTTTCTTTAAAGTTATTGAAGAACTATGATTACACAGAAATCTACATAAATCTAAATTTCAGAGGAAAAGCCCTGCCAAAGTAGAAACATGTTAAAACATATTCAAAAACTTACCTTGAGTCATGTGACACTAAATCTTCACATTATGGTCTGCATACAAGGCATTTGTGAAAACCAGATTATTTTCTAACCATGTAGAAACCATTACAAGTAGACCAGTTATGTGTAACTCTTCAAAAGTATGCATGTTGTAAGAGTAAGTACAGTAATCAGGGAAGGGTACTCTCCAAGGAACATTCAAGGTTCTCTCCAAGGTACACTCAGGGTACACTGAACTCTTATTAGCGGCTGAAGATCCTACACTTTGGGGGAGGAAATGGAGAAGAGAAGCTTCCAAGAAATACATCATTAAATTTGTTGCATTTGAACTACACTTTTGAAGTTGATGGAATATGATAAACAACTTTCTGTGGGCTTATTAAATTAAGTACATACCTTCATATTTACCACAAATCCTAGGAGATGTTCTGAGATTTTAATGAGACAAGTCAATTTCTCCAATCAATTCAATACACTCTTCTTTGCAAGAGATTCTAACACTTCTTTTACCACAATGTCATACACCTAAGACCATAAATCCAGGGTGTTCTTACAGCCCCTTTAGAATAATCTTCCTCAAGTAAACCCAGATTATTTATATTTCCAAAAGCCTCGTTTTCCTGTTTCCTTCCTTTCTTTTCTCTTTCTTTCTCACTCTCTTTCCCTTTCTTTCTCTCCATCTCTCTCTTTCTTCCTCTCTTTTTTTCTGTCTTTCACTCTTTCTCTCTCTCTTTGTTTCTTTCTTTCTGTCTTTCAGAATCAGCCAGGTATAGAGGCACAAGCCCATAATCCTAGTACTTGGGAGGCCAAGGGAGGAGGATCACCACAAGTTCAAGGCCAGACTGGTCTACATAGTGAGTTCAAGACTGCTCTGAACTACACAGTAAGATCTGTTTTAAAAAGCATACTCCAAAACAAACAAAGGAATAAGTTTGATTTTGCATATTTGCTAATAAATGAATTTTTGAAGTCCTAAATTTAAACTTACATTTTTTCTTTATTCTTTCTTTGGTACACTGCAGAAACACTTGGGCTAGTGGGATTAGACATGGTGAGACAAAAAGTAGAGAAATAATGATCTTTTGTCTCTTGTTTTCTTTTGATTAAAAAAAAACTATTATGTTTCTTTAAGAAGATTATGTAAAATAGAGCCAGTATAAAGTAAAATTAATAACCTCACTATGATAGTATCCTAATACCTAAGGAAATCACCAGTTCCATCCCTTGATACCACAGGGATCCTGGAACGGTCTCTGTCATAGTTACTTTCCTCTCATTGCTGGGACAAAATACCCCACCCCCAGAATGAAGGAAGGAAATGTTTATTTAGCTGATAGTTTTTGGAAGCTTTTCAGTCTATAATCAGCTGACTCCAAAGGAGGGTGGCATGACACAAGGGCAACATTTCAAGGCAGCAGAAGACAGCAAAAGCAAAAGGAGCAAAAGGAGGGAAACAAGTCTCTTTTGTCTCTTACATTATAAGCAGGCTACCCAACCCCCAGCCCAGGGCAGTTAGAGCAATCGCACCACCTCTGTGCCTTTCTCTTGCACAGGGTGAGGATATTTACAAGGAAAAGACCCTGGCTCCCTGAGGAGTCATTTAGTTAAACCTCTAAACTTCTCAAAATGACACAATGCATCAACTATTATAGTCTCCTAACAGGCCTAGTCCTCAACCTTTGTAATTGTAAAATGTAGATAGTAAAATACAAGGTCGGAATTCAGTCTGACTCACGTGCAAAACATAGAGGCAATATGCAAAAATGCATTAGCCAAGGTTATATTTTAATAAAACATTTTTAATTAAAATAGACACAAAAGCTGGGTGTGGTGGCACAAGCCTTTAATCCCAGCACTCAGGAGGCTGAGGTAGGTGGAACGATGTGAGTTTGAGACCGGCTTGGGCTACAACGCGATTGTAAGGCCGGCCTGAGCTACAAAAGAACTAGGGCCAGGAGTTTGGCTCAGTGACTTAAGCGCCTGTCTGGCAGGCACGAGGTTGTGAGTTCAATCCCCGGTGCCACCACCAAAAACAAACAAACAAGCAAACAAAAAAAGGTGCAAAATGTCAATAATACAATTTCAAAATTTCATATAAAAGCCGGATGTGGTAGTACACTTCTGTTAATCCAGAGTCTGAGGCAGAAGGATTGAGTTGAATGCCCGTGTGAGCTACATAGTGAGTTCCAGGCCAGCCTGAACCACAAAGTGAGACCCTGTCTCAGAAAGAAATAAAATTTCATAGAAAGATAAGGTCTGACCCTGAACTCATTTGCTTGGGATTACCTTAATCCCAGACCTGATAGAAATGCTCAACTCCTAAGATCAGTGCAAGAATTTAATGAACAATAAATGTTTAAGATATTTAAAAAAGAGCACAACAGAATAGAACTATATTCTTTGTCTCGTTTAAATTTGAATTAGTCAATTCTTTCATCAGGAAAGCACGGCCATGTGGCTATGCATGTATAATTCAGTACCTTATTTCAGAAGCGGGAGTATAAGTGGACCAATGAGCAGGAATGTTGGCGGCATCAGGCAGCATTTCTACGGCCTGAGACAGAATTAAAAAATTTATGTATTAACACAAGTGCTTAGTTATGGCCCTGTTATCTCCCAGTTCAGCATCCCAGCACTCTTTGTTTTTCAGCATAGCTGCACTAACAGATTAATGATGCTTTCACACACTTATCATTCACTACAAATAACAAACTCACATATAAATGCCAATATACCAGCTAATGCAATATATGATATAAATGAAGAGGAAAAAAAGTGGCATTTTATCATGAAATAAAATATGAAAGTTTTGAGTCCCTTTATATGTTAATATTTTGACAGTTTTTGAATGAAAACTAACCGCTTGTTCAGAAAAGAATAACCTCAAAATTAGCATGGGTAATAAATTTCTGCAAGCACAATAAAATCAGAGAGTTAAGACTTTACCAAAAGAAATATGGATAATTTTTGCTGAAAGATTTTAGAAAAATTTAGAGAAGACTCATAGCTCCCAAAATTGTCTTAATAGGGCATGTATGTCTTCCTAAGTAAAAACAACAACGTGGAAAATAATTTTATATTTGACAAGGTTTCTACTTAATAACAAGTTATTTTTTAAGTAGAGAACACAGAGACTGAGCAATATGCATACATATAAATGAATACAATCATAGTTGTTACCTTCAGAATTCAAAAGTTAGGGATGTTGTTTAAAAATTGACTGCCTGAATTCAAATCTCTGTTTTGTGGTCAAAAGGCCATATGATGTTTGGTATTCTCCGCAAACACTATATTCTAACTCTTTTTCATGTTAAGTGAAAATAAAATGCACATGATGTAGTATGTTAAAATGTCAACCATGCCAATTGTTGTTATTCATTCATTCATTCACAGATCTAGCAAAGTTTTACCAAAAGTATGCCATGTTTCATGATCCATTTCATTCTAAATTTTCTTCTTTGCTGTTATTTTTCTGCTTACTTATTTTGTGATTATATGTTAGAGTTTAGCAATGTTTCTTTTTGCCTTGGAAAATACAGGATTAGTGCTATCAAAACAGCACCTGTTCTTTTAAAGATATAGCAAAGTAATTTTAACTTCTGGGCATTTACATAAATTTATTTTTAAAAATTGTTTTACATCTCTCTGTCTCTCTCTAAATATATATATGTGTATATATAAATGTACATCTCTATATATCTACAGTTCTATAACTATCTATCTATCTATCTATCTATCTATCTATCTATCTACCTACCTACCTATGTGTATATCTGTATGTGTTTCTGTCTTACCCTACTTTTTTTTAGGGCAGTGGATGTAAGTTCTCATCCCTTTATGAAGTGCCTTGAGAGTACAGTGTAGGAATATAAATTCATAGGTATTATCATGTGAATCGATGGCTCAAAAATGTACATAGTAGCTTGAACTACTTAGCAACTTCAACCTGTTCACTTGAAGTTTAGGAAAGATGGAAAATTCATTACAAATTGTTTGGATTATCTTGAGTCACTGTCAAATGCAGAAGAGGAAATTATAATAATGAAGATCTTAAAAGTTCATTGTGGATTAAATATTCCTAATGATAAGCACTAGCTAATAGCCAACATTAGGAAATAACCATTATGCAAGAAGCAGACTTCTCTACTGGAAAGGTTAATAATTTAAGTGACAGAATATGATCCTTTATTTTAAGAAGATATTAGAATTTGCATGTGGTATTTCTTCAGTATTAAATATGACAATTTTCATCTAATGTGTTCATACGCTACAAAAGTATTTTTTATTTCAAATAGGTTACTGCCTCCATGCCAGAAAAAATATTCTGACTTATTGTGTGTATGGCTCTTAAATAGTATTTTTCTTATTTCTTCCTTTCTTCGGACATTCACCATGCCTATCTTTAGCTCTAAACTAGACATATAGGCATATTTTGTGGCAAAATAGCTACAATATTCTTTTCCTCTTTCATTTTCACCTTAGTTTCCAATTCTTTTATAAATAGATCAGGTGATAGCTCTATCACTCTAACATTTCTTCTGAGACAGTATCTTTCTCCTATTTATGTTACTACCTGTGGTTGTGTGAATCATGAGCAGATTTATATTTCTGACAGATCATGTGTGAAACCACATGCTATTTCAATATAGTACAAGGGCTATTTCTTTCATTGGTACCATGCCTGTTCCTTTTCCAAATTTTAAAGATTAAAAAAAAGTGAATTAAGTATCAGGTCTCTTTTCTGGTAAATATTGAATGGCATTTGAAAGATGTTTGGTGTTGAAACAGGTGGCAATCAATTCAGTCAATGAGGAGTGAATTTGTGAAAACAGAATGAGAGAATGTGAAGCCTCCAATCTGGACAGAAGGGGACCACACATGACCCTGATTCCACATGCTTTTTCCCCAGATCACAGGCCCTGAAGCTGCTACTTCGACTGTGACTGTCACCTCACCTCTTGTCATTGCCCACTTGAAGAAATGGCTCTAACAAAATGAGCAAAACAGCACTCGCTGTGATTTACTGTGCTTTTATTCTTTGGTTGAAATAGCACAAATCGCAGGTCTGTTTTTTTTCCCCCTTCAGAATGTAACTCTCCTAGATCTCTAATTATGTTGGACTGCAATTTGGTCCAGAAGCTTTCAAATACACTGTAGATATTGAAACGCAAGTACAGTACATATTCAATTTAACTTTTTCATACGTTTTTAAATATCAAAATGATTAGGTCAGATTTAGGACCAATTTTCTGAGAAAGTCCATGATTAAAAGACTCGATCCTTGCCTTGCTATGAGATAATCAAGCAGTCAAGAGTTTTATGAAGACGGAGGAAAGAGGTTGCTGATCTCTGCCTTCTATATCACCAAACTGATGTGTACATGGAGTTTGGGTAATATAATACATATTCATGTTGACAGCTAATTTTCAGGCTAATGCAATTCAAAACAGAAAAGATAATGAACCCTAAAAAAACAGAGTTTGTAAATGGAAATGCTGACAGACTCTTAGCTCTAATAGCTATGCTATTGGGCACCACAAAAATAACAAAGCTAATTTTAATGAAGATTTGAAAGTAGATGAGGCATTTATCTTCAGTAATTATGGTGCTTCTGTAGAACTAATATCTAAATGGAATTTGAGCTATTTAAATGACCAAAGGGAAGTGACAACTGTAGAAATAATTTTTGCTCAATGTGATTTCATGTAGGTGTAGCTATATTGCAAAAGCTTTGCATTCCATATGAAAATTAGGGACATTCCGATTATAAATATACTGTTGTTTTCTGAGTTTGATTTGAACAATCCTGCTTCCAAAAAAATCTAGTTGAAGTTTCCTTAAATGTCACTGCCTTACTCTTTGCTATAACTAAATACTTGGGACTTGGAACTGTATAATGAAAAGAAGTTTATTTACCTTAAAGTTCTGGAGATTGGAGAGGAAGGCACTGGCATTTGCTTGGCTCTTGTGAAAGCTTCATGAAAGGTGGCGTCACAACGGCAGGAGAAAGTGAGGAGGAGGTTACATGTTGAGATAAGATGCAGCAAACCAGGGAGCGGACAATCTCCTTCTTTGTATAAATAAATCTCTCTTGGGAATGATTCCCTCGGTGAAGCCATGTCTTAGTCATATTTTCGCCACTAAGACACAATACCTGATAAGACTTAAAGGAGGAGAAGTTTATATTTACCTCATGGTTTGTAGAGGTTTTAATCCATAGTTGGCTAGGTCTCAACCAGAAAGAACCTGGAGAAGGGACCCTGGAGGAAAGCTGCTCATGTCACCATGACCAGAAAACAGAGAAAGTAAGGAAGCACCAGGGAGGGAGAAACACCCCACCAGGTCACGCAGCTTGATGACTCACCTCTGTGACTGCGCTCCACCTCCTACATCACTTCTAGCTATAGCATTCCCGTGATCCCATCACCTTCAGAAAGCCCCTCCTATGAGTGCATAATAACACACTATTTTGGCAATAATCTTCCTTATGTTGGGTCCTCCACACCCAGGACTATGCTGGACCAATTTAGCTGTGTTTTTCCTACTCAGGTTGACACAATCCACGTGTTTTATATGCCATGATAGCCACCTATTTTGCCTCTCAGTATAGCTTGCTAAGCCTACATTCAGTATTTTGGTAGACAGTGTATCAGACCTGTGTTCTGAAGGTTAGACACATTTAGATAAAGTATACATAGATATTAAAGATAGTGCATAGGTTAACCAATGGGGCTCTTTCTCTAGGAGTGTATTCATATGTATTCAAACACAGATATAGCCTTTCTCCTATAGGAACTTGTAACCTAATCATAGGGATGGAATCCTACACAAAGGGAGAAACAGTCTGTATTACAGCAAAGACTATGTCCCCTGGATGTTTTCCTGTTCTCCATGTGTTTCTAATATCCCTACAAGTGTTATTTTTTTGTGTTCATGCTTACATCTCTGCATATGCATCTAATAGCTATAGACATGTAAAGCAAAGAACCCTGGGTTTCAGTTTTGTGTAGATGCATTATTCTGTCTTATCTTCTCAGTAACCCTTGAAAATAGATATCATTTTCCATTTCTCAAGGGCATTTTTCTCTGACAAACATTTGAATACTTTATTTCTCATTAATGAGACAATTAGCTAAAATAGAAACTCATCTACTTAAAAAGTCTTTACCATATCAGTTATCTGAATTTTGGAGTCTTGGGTAGATAAAACATTAGTGACACACACTTGAAAATTACAAAATATGTTCTCATTAGTTATTTTCTTTGAAGCTCATAACAATTTAATGATTAGACAATTGATCTCTTGTATTTTACTTTAAATGTATACGAGAATGATGAAACAGAATCATTCAATGACTAAGAAAATGAGAATGGAAATTTCAATGCATATTCTTTTATTTGAAATAAAATAATGTTTCATAAAAATTTCTGCTTTACAGAAAAATTGTAAAGACAGTACAAACAGTTCTTACATACGTCATACCTATTTTCTTTTATTATTAGCATCCTATGTTAACAATCTGCATTCGTAACAAAAATAAAGTCACATTTATTCATTACTGTTAACTGTGGTCCATGTGTGCTCTGGATTTTCTTACTTTGTTTTTTACTCAATTGTCGTTTTTTGGTGTAGAATACCATTTTGAAAAACAGGTTGCACTTAACTATAATGTCTTCTTAGAGTATTTTTGTTTATGAAAGCTTCTTCAATTTTTCCTTGTTCTTGCAAACTTGACAATTTTAGATGTGTTGCTTTGGTATGATGGAGATGGATTTACTAAAAATTAGGTTGGGATTATGGGTTTTGAGGAAGCATTTCTAAGAGGCAAAGTGATATCGTCATCATATTACATCAAGGGTATACATTTTAAATATGTATTTCTGCTGTTGATATTTTCTTTGATTAACTGGCTTATGTAGTATTGGGCTTCTTTGACTAACTGACTTTTGTAGTATTGAGTTTCTCTACTGTAAATGTATTCATCTTCCTCTATTTTCCTATCACAGTCTTTAAAAGAAAGTTGTGCATAGATCACATTCAGAATATAGTTCTCCTCTACCGTTTTAAAATATCTATCTATCTGTATTATATATAATAGCATCAATATTAAATAGCTATGAATATAATTTTAGGCTATTATCTAATACTACTTTACTTTGTTACTTTGTTCCAACTTTGGTTGTGCGTAGCTCTTTGAGTTGTCTCTTTTGTCCCTGCCATATCTTTGTCCATCTAGTCCGTTTTTTTTTTTTTTTTTGAGCAGACTCTTTCTCTTTGGCACTTTAAGAACATCTCAGATTATCATATATTTTCTAGACATTTCTTCAAAAAGACCTGACTTCTTTTATTGAAGAATGATATTTGAAATCAATATCTGTGTGCTTGCTGATCTTATTTTCCATCCAATTCTATTACTACTTAGCTACATTTTACATACCCTGAGCAGAAACAGATGCAGACAAAGCCATTCTATTCTGAATGACTTCTATAAGGAACACTGAAGCCTATTATTTCATTTTTTTACAACTTCCCATTTCTGCATGAAGTTTCTTTGTAAGCTATTTCGGTGGTGATTTTTATATTATTATTTGAAGTTGCTTGCTGTATTTCAATTTCATATATGTATACAAAAGAAGAAAAGCTAAAAAGGGATGTTTAACCTTGTAATATTCCAGTCCAAACCTAAGCAACCTCTTTGACAGTGGTCCCTAACCACATAGCCGTATTCACTATTAATTTAAGAAACAAGTTTGGAGGTAAAAACACCAAAATTTCTGAAAGATCACAGCCTATAAAAACATTTGAGAGAAATGAGTTTATGCAACTAAAAAAATAAAAGGCATCTTTGTTCTCTCCTTCTGTCTGTGAAAGTGAAAGGTGAATCTTGCCTAATAAAGGTGATTTGGTAGCAATACTATATTTTATATACTTGATAAGTAGTAATAAACCCTACTGCAAACCAGCAAGACAATAAGCCATGATAATGGACAACTTCAGTATTTTTCCAAAACTAAAGTGTTTTATTGTTAAGCTAGGAGAGAAAAATATTCAAGCATGAAACGAGGATAAAAAAAAATAGAAAAATACAAGTATGTAAAATAGAATCATGCTTCTCAAGTTAGGGATCATTTGAAAATCTCATTATGATATGTATTTGGTTGAGTAAATCTGGGGTGGGACCCAAGCTTCTACATTTCAATGTGTCAGCCTGCTGTACTCACTTGGAAGCAATGGTACAAATGTCAGTAGAAAACAAGGGAATGTCTAATTTTATAAGACCAAGAGTCAGAAAAGTTACACAATGGAAAATTACAGAATGGAGAAAAAAGAAGTAACTGGATCAAGAAAGAAGATCAGAATAGTAATAGTAAGCCCTTTAAATGTAAATCATTAGTTAGAAAAAATTCTACATTTCATTTTGTTAATGAAGCTTTAAAGGATTTGTGTATTTACTGTCTTCAAATCTGATGTTCCGTGTAGATTTTAGCATCATGTCTGGCCAGAGTTTAAAAAAGAATATTGAAAAATCCTTAAAATTCTAACATCAATCGTTTTTAACTTTTGTCTTCACCAAAACATCTATAAATTTGAGTTTGTGTGAGTGTACATACATGTATGTGTGCATGTGTACAATGGGCTGTCAAAATTACCTCTTTTGAGATAGGCTGTGCCTCAGTTCTCCAAGTTTATTTGATCAAATATAGGTGAGTAGAGATTTTAAAGAAGAAATTACTAGCCAGGTATGGTGGTGCGCTCCTGCAATCCTAGCACTTCGGAGGCTGAGGCAGGAGGATCTTTGCAAGTTCAAGCCCACCTAGAACTGTATAGTGAGACCATGTCTCAAAATGAAAAGTAAAAAAGAAAAAAGAAGAAGAAGAAAAAATTACTTTTTGATGACAGATAAACTACCTTTCTACAGCATGGCAATATGTACTTTTAATTACATTTTTAATTTCCTGAATTTTAGAAACAGTTTTCTGACTTATATCCACAACTCATTAATTAAAAATGTACAAAAATTGGGCTAGAATGATCTTTTTTTTTAAGGAGAGAAATGTTCTATTTTCTTGGCAGCTAGATTCCATTAACCTTTTATCTTTTAACTGTTCTTCACTGTGTGTGCTATAAAACAAGTTGAATATTCCTTCTGAGATGAATTATTCAGTCAAAACAGTTCTGTTACCATATTATGTAATAAAACAGCAAGCTATTGATTTGGCATTGCAAATGAACTACTTTTTTTCTTTTTTATATTGTAATTTATCTTATTCTATTAGTATCTATGCATGGATCTTGCAAGCCAATAACCATTTTACTCACATGAGC
>RJWM01005011.1:0-32500 GCA_004363535.1 Dasyprocta punctata | reverse complement strand
TTTTGAGTTAATGTGCTTCTTGTATACCACATAATGGTAGATCTTGTTTCTTGACCCACTCTCCCCGTGTTTCTTTTTATTTGTAAATTGAGGTCATCTACATTAATTGTTTCAGTCAACATACACCGCCTGTCTTTGCCATGATTTTTTTCTGCTGTTGACTCCCTACTTTTCCCCTCCATTCAACTGTCTGCCCCACTCAGTGATCCCACTTTGCTGCTTGTGCTGGGACCGTGGTCATTTTTATCTCTCTCTAGAATATCCTTCAGTACTCTTTGTAGGACTGGTTTAGTGGTCATGAATTCCTTCAGTTGTTCTTTGGCATGGAAGACTCTGATTTCTTCATTAATTTTGCCAGATAGTTTTGCAGGGTACATAAGTCTGGGTGCGAAGTTGCTTTCTTTCATGACTTGAAACAACTCGAAGTTTGTCTTGACTTGAAGCTTTTGTTGAGAAGTCAGTCATGCTTCTGATGGGTTTTCCTTTACAGGTGATCTGTTTCTTTTCTCTAAAAGACTTTAATATTTTGTTCTTGTGCTGAATTTCTGGGATTTTGACTATTATATGTTTAGGTATAAATTTATTTTAGTTATGGCTAGTTGAAATTTATATATCCCACTTATCTGCTTGTCATTTCCTTTTCCCACGCTTGGGAAGTTCTCTGTTATTACTTCTGTAAATAATCTCTTTATGTCATTTGTATTGACTCCTGTTTTTTCACTGACACATATCATTCTTAAATTATTTTTCTTTGTGTTGTCTTGCAGTTGTTGAATTGTTATTTCCTAGTTCCTTCTAATTTTTAGGAGATTTCTCCTTTGGTGATCTCTAGCTGCCATCCTGTCTTCAAGGTTTGAAAGTCTATCTTCAGTTTCTTTCAAGAGGTTTGCCCAACTTTCAATGGGGTTTTTGATTTCCTGGCTATCTCTTGAGTCTGTTTCATGCATTCTAATTCTCATCTATATTGTTCATTCAAGGTTTTCATCATTCTCTTATGTGCCTCTTTTCTTTTATTTACATCTTCTTTGGATATGCTCAGCAACCCTTTTATTATGCTTATCATTTCTTCTTTTACCTGCGATATTATTTCTGGTCTAATTTCTCTTACAGCCTCATGAAGTAGTTTCTTTACTTCAGTTCCCATCATTCCAGAAATTCCAGGGGTGGGACTTCCACTTTCTTCCATGTCTTGGTTTCCTGGACTTGTTCTGTTTGGGCTGGAAGCCAGAGATTGCCTTTAGCTCTTTAATTTCCCTGAGTTTCTCTGGATGAGCAGATTGTGCGGTCCTAGGTGTTTTCCATGTTGACTAACTGTCCACAGTGTAGGGCGATGAGTCAGGCACCTGGGTTTCTCCAAGCCAGGTTCCCCAGGAGGCAATGGGGTGTGGGATAGGCTTCTCCAGACACCTGGGACTTCTCCAAGTTGTCACTGATTGGTTCTCTTAGTCTGTGCTGCCTGCCCACTAGAGTCCTGATGGCAGCTGCCGTGGGCACGGGGGTTGTGCTGGCAGCTTCTCCAGCTTTTGTCTTTTTAAAGAAGAATTTCTCAGGTCAGGTGCTTCTTGACAGGCTCTTTTGAACAGGAACTTCTTGCATGCTTGATACATACCAGGGGTTTTGTAAGGTTATCTCTGAGGATAGAAAGTTCAATAAGGGTATGGAGCCCTCCCAGTTTTGCGAGGTTTTGGTCCATAATCAGCTGGTTCGAAGACAAGGTGACATGGCTGAGGGCAGCTGGAAACCACAAACAACAAGAGCATAAGGGTAAAAAGGACATTTATTCATTTATCCATTTATTTACTTATTGGGAAAGAGGTTAACGGGAATCAGATTCAGGATCTCACGCTTGCCAGGCAGGTGCAGTGCCAGTGAGCTGCATCCTTAGCCTGGGGTCTTGTATATAGAGGATCACATCACCTGAAATAATCAAAATGTGAGTTTTTCCTTTCCTTTATGTATTTATTTTATTTCTTTCTCTTTCCTGATTGCTCTGGTTAGTGTTTTGAGGACTATGATAAACAGAAGTGGTGATAATGGGCATCATTGTCTTGCTACAAATTTTACAAAAAATGATAGATTAAAACAACATTGAGATTCTATATTACTACAAAAATAATGGGTATTATCAAGAATCAAATATGGTGATAACAGTTGCAGGTGAGGCTGCATGGAAAAAGGAACTTTTCTACTTTGTTAATGGGCATGTAAACTAGTACAACCACTACAGAAATCAATATGGAGATTCTTCAAACCCCTAAAATTAAAAATTCCATTGGACTAGGCTATTTCCCTTGCAGGTATTTTCCTGAAAGAATTAATGACATCATATCACAGAGATACATGCATATGCATGTTTATAGCAGTAGAATTCAAAATAGCTAAATCTTAGAAACAGATTATAGGCCCATCAACAGATGAACGGATAAAGAAAACATAGTATTTACACACAGTACAGTACTAGTCCACCATAAAGAAGGATAAACTTGAGTTATTCCTTAAGACTATGTTAATTGGTAAATTCACCAGACACACAAGTTTAAAGATTGCATGGTTTCTTATATGAAAAATTCAAAATATAAATGGATCAAATAAAAGATAGATAATAGGAAGTGGGGAGATTTTTTCAAATGAGGAGAGGAAAGAGGGGAGGGAAAGGGGATTGAAAAAAAGAGAATTGAACAAAATGGAGATAGAGCTTTGCTAATGGGAAGAGCATTAAGAGTTGTAAGGATCAGGGAGGGTAGAGAGGAATAGAGGATGAGAAAGAATTTAAGACATGTCATATACATACAGCAACTCCTCTTGATAAGTGTAATCAGTATGTGCTGAAAACATGACCTAATAAACATAAAAACTAAAAAAAGGTAAGGTATGGAGTAGAGCAAACTCTGTGCAACAAAGCTAGAGTTTGATCTATTAAGATAGAATGAGAGGATGGCAGACCCCAGAAGAGAGTCTTGTGGGAAATATTTATTTATATAGGATAATTTATTAAAGCATAATATATACATATATTCATACACCTATGGTTATATGCATTTATATCAAATAATATAAGCAAATATAAAAACAACTAAATTCCAAATAAATAAGTGATATAATAAAAAATGTAGAAATTGATATTACTGGATCTGCAATGAGAAATATCTGCAATATTTAGTATATAAATGATATTCATCAGTAGTAATTTTAATAAATGACATGCAGAAAATACACATTAAGTTTATAATTATGGTTCAAGAAAAATGTAATAGGACTAGTCTTCGAAATGCAAAAGATTGAAGTTCAGTTGATAGAATTTGGAGAGGGAAATTACATAAAAGAGCTTGAGAAGGGCTTTCTTACAAGTTGGAAGAAGTGAATGATACTTCAGCTATTGGATTAAGAAGAAAAGTGCCACATAACCCTTAAAACCATAGAAAAAATTGAAAATTGAAGAGTTTAAGCAAAAATAGGAGGTCATCTATTCCTATTCATCTATATCTGCTTGTATTTATCTCTAATACTAACCTCCATTTAGTAATGAACAGGATTTCATGCAAGATGACATGCTGGTTGTTTATTTTGGTTGGGCAATCTCAGAGTAACTGATACAACTGAAAAATAAAAGTGAGGTTCTGAAGATGAAACAAACTGTAAGGTTCTGTAATAATATGCTATCCAATTAAAGAAAAACAAGAGAGACAGTGATTACTTGGAAAATAAAATTGCTTGGCTTCTGGGAAATTCTGTATACCTCCTGAAACTAGAAATCACTCCTTGAAACACTCTATCCAAAAACTAAAGGAAGAAAGACATGTATTCTTTCTTGAAACCATCTTTCAATATTCTCCTTACAGGAAATTAACTTTAATTATTTCAGGGTGACCTCATCCTGAAAGGTGTAAAGTTCTAGCAGAAAGATAATCAAGGAGTAAAACCTCCCATCGCTCTCTTCTCACTTCCCTTGTTACTGCAGTAGAAACCCTCAAGAGGAAGTGAGGTCATGTGGGAAGACTTCTAAGACATCAGTTTCTGCTGATGAAGATGTGGGACACAGAAAGATTGCTGGGAAGAGTGAGAAATGTGGAAAGGGCGTTTGGCAGAGGAAATAAAAGCAATGTAGGCAGTTTTTCCTCTGTTTACCCATTGCTACTCTTTGTTCATGTGTTGTGCTCTTTTTATAAAGAAGATGTTTGTAATATTTTGTTGATACTGGTGCCCTCAAAAATTGTCACCGTTTGCCCTTTCCCTAGCTTTCATTTCACTTTGTCTCACCCACAAAGTGCTTCCTTTTTCTACTTTGGTCTCCAAATCTCATTCGTTCTTTAACAAGCATCAACAAGTTCTAACTTAATCTGCATAATGTGTGCAAAAATTCTTTTAAGAAAACAAATGTCAATGCAGTACATCACCTTTGAGTACAGAATGTTGCAACAAAAATAATGGAAAGGTTATTTTTTTCTATGAAATAAGACAATTAGGACTGGGAAAAACATGATGAGTATTAAAAGACTGTTGTAAAACTGAAATAGAAATCCAATGTTGATAACTCTTTTCTGAATTGATTTTGCTACAATTTTAGCAATAAACAAAATAATGAATTTTTAGACACAAATAGTGATGAAACTAGCATTCAAGTAATGCATTCTAATAGCACTAATATAGGGTAAATGCTCTCAGCACACAGGAAGTTTAAATTCTGGAATTGTTTTGTGACTTTGGGCAAGTGATTGATCTTCCTGAGCTTATCTTCTTCTACATAGAATCAAATCTATCTGACACAGTATAGAGTGAACACATTTTCTTCCAGGTGCTATCCGAAATACTAAAAATAAAAATTTGAATGAGTAACATATCATTCAAACACAATAGGATAAAACATGCTATCATTAAATATAGAGAATATTCAGTACAAAACAAATACAAAAAAAGGAGACACAATGTAGTTGAGTGATAAAACCTCCTAATATTGATATATTTCTGATTGTGCATAAAACCTTAAAATGACAAGAGTGTATGGATGCAAATATACAAATTAGGCAGACACAAATCTCATGCATAGCAACTTTCATCTCTCACAAGCATGAGTGTTTGTTTGTTTGTTTTGTGGCACTAGGGTTTGAACTCACAACTTTGCGCCTACCAGGCAGGCGTTTAAGCTGCTGAGCCAAACTCCCAGCCCTAGTTTTTTGAGGCAAGGTTGCACTATGTAGCTCAGACCGGCCTTGTGCTCATGTTGTAGCTCAAGCCGGCCTCAAACTCACAACACTCCTCCTACCTCAGCCTCCCGAGTGCTGGGATTAAAGGCGTGCACCACCACGCCTGGCTACAAGCATGAGTGTTTATGACACCTTAGAAATTTACTGCCTTCACTCAATCTGGTGTTGTTATAATAATTTATATCACTGTATGCTTTATGTATTTCTATTTAATAATCTATGGCAGAAATTTTTTTGTAAGAAAATTAGCACAGGAGAAAATAAAATGCATGTAGAACTGTTGGCTTATTTAAGGCACAGAGAAAAGTTTAGGTGCCCTTGGCTTCTTGATTTCTACTATGAAATGTACAGCAAAAAGTAGTAATACCTATTTGCATTGGTTCAAGACAACTGCCTCACTTCAAGATTAAAGTTTTGATCAAAATATACCATGCATGATTCTTAATATAATGGTTAGATGAAAAATTTCTGACATGTAGCAGTAGAAAAAGACAAGAGTACTTATCATTTTTTTAATTCGTCAGGTTAGTATCACTGAGGTAAGAAACACAGTTGTCCACAATTGTTCACTGGTGAATTCTGACTTCTGGGGCAAAGAAAGCAAAAGCTTTTCAAAAGTAGCATCTTTCACAATTGGAAAGAGGGCAAAGGAATCATATGGACATTTGCATATGGCTGAAGTTTACGCTGAAAATAACAATAAAAATGAGCAAAAGAGTAAAGCACTTTAGAGAATATATGTTCATGACCAAGAAGCACACCAAATTGTGATAAACAGTATTTAATTATCAAAGAAATACAGATTTAAATCTTACTGACACACTTTAAAATCACTGGAATGTCTGAATAGAGAACCGAAATATACCACCTGTTGCAAGTATAGAGAGCAACACAGCTTCCCACATTGCTACCAGGTGCTAAAATATTGCAAACACATTGCAAGACTCTCAGTTTCTTTTGTCTATAATAAGAAATTAACCATGATACAGCAAGTTCACTCTTAAATTTCTACCAAGAGAAAGAAAAATGGAGGCCGACAAAGTTATTTGCACTCAATTGCTTAAAGAAGCAGTATTAATAAAACATCATAAATAAAAAATGAAACAAAAGAGCAATCTTACAATATCTTTCACTACAAAAATAGATAAATTGAACCCAGCTTCTATAATAGAGCCGTTATTATTCAGGGAAATAAAAAATACTAATTTTAAAGTTAATAAAGTATATGTTAATTTTTCAAGTATCTTCTTCACACCTAACAAAATAATTTACTTATTTGTTTTCTTATGTATCTTAGTAACATATGTTGACTTGGAAAAAGTGCTGTCTTATAATTTTAAATGATCCCATAATAGCAATAAATTTCAACTTCTATGTTATTTGGTTAATTTTCTAACATTTGAAAATTCTTACTTCCTTAAACTGAACTTTATTGCAAAAGTTTTAATTTCCTTCTAATCCACTTGATACTTTCTTCTCCCAGTATGTGAACTACCTGCGGAAAGTATTTAGGTTATTTGAATAACTGTTCAGTAAAAAAGCCTAAAGTTAGTTTTAGTTTAGCATTATATCTTATTTATGTATGATTTCTTTTCTTCTGTAAACTTGGTTGATATATTTTCTAAAAACTATATTCATTTTGTCCAGCATTTTAAATTTACTATGGGCTGGGGATATAGCTTAGTGGTATGCTATTTGCCTAGTGTGTCCAAAGTCCTAGGATCAATTCCCAGCACAACAAAAAAAAAAATGCACTTTAAGTTTACTAATAACAAAAGCAATTCAAAATTCAATATGTCAGAGAAACTGATGGGGCAAAGAGGAAGGAAAGAAGAGAAAAGGGAAATACATGTATATATATATATATATATAATATGTATTGCATATATATATGCAAGATAGTTAAAATAATTATACAGTTAGCTTCTCTTAGCTCATTGAAAAGAAAGATTTGTGTTACTATCGTCTGAACATTTTCTATGCCTGTGTCTTTTACTCTGAGTAACAACTATGAAGATAAAATACGCAATGTAGTCATTAGTGTTACCCACCTAATAGCCTGATTTGAAACTGTTTTATTTTATTTCCATTTTTCTTCTTCTTTTTAAAATAAAAAAATAAACTTGAGCCTTTTATATTTAAATAGATAAACTACTTGGAAATAATTTTTGTATATGGTGTGCTTTAGAGATCAATTTTTTCTCGAAATAGGTAACTAGTTGTCTCTGCCCCATTCATTGAATGGCCCACATTCTCCCATGTGATCTACAGAACTAACTTTGACACGTATAGAATTGCTTCACAGTGCATTATTTCGGGAAGCAAAAGATTAAAAAATCTTTATGTAATAAAAAAGAATCCAATGCATTTTAATGTGCCATAAGTAAAATGTCTTTCAAAACACGTTTTTCTCCATTTTTTCCCATAGCAAGAGTGACATTTGTAAACTAAGTAAAATATTACAGGGTTTAGAGTATTCGTTGTTCACACTTAGTTCATACTTTCACTTGTACTCCCCAAAGATGTTCTCCTGTCCCAGAGAAGAATCTTATATGGCATAGAATCATTTTTATCAGTGTCAGGTCAGTTGCCATTGTGTAGTGAAGTCTGCTGATGTACACCACGACTTGTGTTCAGGAGTCTGTTAGCTGGTGCATCCAGTACACACACGTGCAGTGCTGCTGTAGCCTTCGATGGTCAGGTAGGTCTTTGGTAATGATGTACAGTGTTTCCTCCAGTATCTCCAATGCTGAAGGATTCTAGTGGGTTCCTTGTTGTTCAGGAAGGGCCCAGGAGCTTTATTATTCCCCTTCTACAACACACCAAGATAAGATGAAATTGAACGAAATGAGGACTGGTCTGCCTACTCAATACCCGCCTCTCATTTAACAATTACATAACCCTAATTTAGCTCACAAAGCTCATCTCAGAGAGCCTCTGATAGCAGCTCTCTCATAGTTATTCTACAATGATTTCTTAGCAACTGATAAATACTTTCCTGACATTTCTTCAATGACCCCCATGATTATGTGAATTGGATGCTTCTTATTCATAATTGTTCATTGTGTGCTCCAAATAATTAGCTTATAAACTCTATCACAAGTGTAAGTATTTATGTTTTTATTTACTTAGTACTCTGCCTGCAGAACCTGGGACATAAAATGAGCCCCCAAAACTACTTGTTGAATAGATTTCTTTTTTGATTTCCCTGCTTTACTAGGTTTTTTCAAACTACAGACTTTTCCATTTGCCATACAACTAGTGATTATCACAGTCTGCCTAATGGTAGCTACTTAATCAATTTTTATTGAATAAGTGCCAGAATACAGTTTACCTCATCAAATTAATTGCAAATTAAAAGTGGGACAGAGTGAACAGAAAAGTTTATTTGAAGTTCTTTTCTAGAAGTTGGTTTCCTTCTACTCAAAACATGTTTTGTCTTTTCCAGGAAAATTCCTCTCTGCTAAAATTCTAGTTTTATACATCATGCTCTGTTCTGTTATGCAGTACATTTACATTTTCTATTCAACTTTGAGTGGTTTAGGACAAGAGCTGTATGTTATTAAACTTTGTATGAAGTCACATTGTTTGTTTATTTGCTTGTTTGTTTTTCTCAGTGTTCTGTGTCTCCCTGCGTCGAAAAGTAATATGTAAATGAGTCACAAACAGGGCCCTTTTGAGGTTTTCCAAATTCATTGAAGGGAAATGTGCTTTTCATTAAATAGTCACCAAATGGATAGAGAAAACTGAGTAAGTAATCATATTATCTCAGTAGTAAATGAACCTTAAATTAGCTAGGTAGAATGAATAGATTTAATGTATGTTCCTAATAAGATCCAAGGCTTCTTTGTATGATAGCTCATTCAGCTGTGTTTCAGAATATCGGCTGCTTCCTTAGAATTATATGGCGGTGTTCTGAAAAACCACTGATATTTTCTGCAAAGAGCTCTTTCATAGATCCAGTAACCTCCTTGACAATATAGGTCATGTCTTGCTAACCACTGCGTTACTTGTGTTTAATAAATGCTTTTTAGGTGGATAGATGGATGGTGGAATGCATGGATGATGGATCAGTTAATGAACAGCATGTGACCTTTGGTGAGCTATTTTGCATCTTGTGATTCTTGGTTGCTCTGTAAATCATTTTCTTCTCTCTGGTTCATTCCTCTAACCCTTGATATTTTCACATTAATTAATCCTTCAACTCTGAATAGCCAAAACTATTTTCAAAGTCTATAATTAAATTGTCATCTAATTATTAGCAATATCTAAACATTAAAATATCACCTCCAACCCATGGATAATACTTTAACTTTGCATTATATATTTAAACTTTTAAAAATGAAACTCTTCTTATATTGTATTTTGTCTTTAAAAATATTATGAGTATTATACTGTTCATATATGTGAAGATACTCAGATTCAGGTGTTAAATTCCTAGACAGGTTTTCCATGCAAGTCAGCTACACTTTAAAAACTGTCTTGCGAAAAGTAAGAGGTAAATATGGAGACATAGGTAATCAGAAAAAAGAAATGGAAAGACTTGCGACAGGAATTTAGGGCATGGCAAAACTGGAGACCTTTACAATACAAAATCCCAGGTCACATGATGCGAGGCAGTTCCCAAAGCCTTGCTGTGGAACTCTCGTGAGAGCTCAGGCAGTTTTCCCATGGATGGCCTAGACATGACAGGGCCTGAGGGGAGGAAGACACAGATGGACCGCCCACATGGAGTTTTAGAGCTGTGTTCTCTCTTACATGCGTGGCTGCCTTCACACTGTAGGTGCATTTCTTTCCCACATTTACTTACCCAAAACTTGCTCTGCGGAGCATGTTTCTTTCCCTACCTTCAATAAAATCTTGCTGTTGTGTGTGCTTGTCTTGACTAATTCTTTACTTAGAACAGGAAAACCCTAGAAACCATTTCAAAAAGGAGACCCCAGGACCCTAAAAGGCAGTAACAGCAGAGTATTGGCATCTCTAATTCAGTGGGAACATGCAACTGAAGGTAAATGTCCAATGGAATTCAGATTACCATAACAATAATTGAGTCCCCGAATTCTAAGAACATCCCTCATACCGTGCAGAATCATTCAGGAAGGTAATCTAATAAAAGGAAGTCAAACGAAGTGGAAAGATAAGTGAACATTTGGAGATTATATGGTTTTAATAATACAATTTTAAAAACACTTTGTACTCCAGTTTAAATATTTTTAATATTTGTATATAGCCACTTCATCTGAGCTCTCTGCTATTTATATCGAACTTTGAATATTCTTACAGATTAGTGATAATTTTTATACACTTATTGATATGTTAATAATTTTACAGTAATAGTTTAAAGTCACAAAGCCTGATTATTGGTGGAATTAGGGGTATCTTTCCAGGTTTAATCAACAGTTTTATCCCCTGTTTTTCATTTGCATTATTTCCAATACTAGTACAAATGAGACTGATTGGTTAGTATGATTTATGTGTATACCACACAATTTTTCTCTCCTCTACTTATTACCACATAGTTCTAACTGCATCTAAGAAAAAATTTGACAAATATTAGAAATCTAATAAATATGTTTGAATTGAATGAAATTTAGCCAACTTTGGTATCATCATTCCATAGCTATGTTACTTGGATTTTGGGGAGCTAGAGTTTCCTTCTAGGTTGTTTCTGTCCTGAGCAAAGAATTGGTCAAGATGAGTGCAAACAATAGTGAGTCTTTACATTTATTAAAAGTAGGAAAAGAAACAAGTTTCTGCAAAGCAAGTTTGAGCCAAGTAAAAATAAGAAAACAAATGCTCTGTACGGGACAAGAGCAGGCTGATGTCAGAGAAGCCGGCAGCTGTGCATGCAGCCCACGACACTGTCCTCCTGGTGCCCCTCACTCCCCTGGCGGAGTCAGCTCTGGGGCCCCCTATCCAAAACTGCTCAAGTTCTCCCAAGAAGTGCAGGAGCAGGGTCTGGGGAACTATTCTGAGCCTATGTCCTGGAAATTTGCAATTAACAGATCACAACTACTCTCCCAGTCAGTTTGCCACACCATAATCTCGTTAGTTGAAATTAGGAGACTCCAGTACCCCAAAACTTGATAACAGCGCAATCATCATCTACTCATAACTACCACCAGGTGAACACAAAGCCACATCCCTGCAGGAAAGCCACTCCTGATACCATCATCTAAAGAGAACCACAAAATTATTTTATTTTTAACAACTTTGCAGTCAATACAAATTTTAGGAAGCAGATCTAGCCCTAAGGTCAAGTTTATCAATTCTCTTATTTTAGGGAAAAGAAATCAATGTACCTAGATTATGTAAAAACCCAAAAGAAAAGTGGCACTGGAATATATTTAGAAGAATTTATTTCAGATTTATTCCTATTAGCAATTTCATTCTGAGAAACTTTCCATAAATTTTAGCAGCATACAAGCTGACTGCTTCATTCAAAGGGTATGTTTATGGAAGGGACCATGTTCTCAGAAATAAGCCCCAAAACATGTATCTCAAATAAGAAGCTTACTCTGCTTACCAAAGAGGGAATGTCAAGGTTAAGTCCTGAAAACTCAGAGTACAATAGTTTAATTTCAGCATAGTATTATCATGTGAATGCTACAGAGAATCAAATTGAGTTGCAAAGTTATTTTTCTTTGAAATTTTTTAGAAAAAATTACCATGTTGTAATGTGTAAGCATCAAGACTTTCAGCTATATGATTGCTGCTTTATTTCAATGACAAATGCAGACTAGATGCTGACATGAAATTAGATTGCAAAAGTGTTAGAAGATTATTAAATTCTTTCCATTCAATTCATATCTCAGCATGACACAAAAGAAAAAATTTGAGCTTTGAAAAGAGAAAAACCCTGGTGTGAAGCTCAAACTTGCTAATTATTATTACTATTATTAATTTTTAGTGTGGCCTTAAGCAAAGTTCTCAACTTCTTAATATCATTTTCTATAACACTGAGTTAATATTATTTTGCAAATATGAGAGAAAATTATAGTTCAATAAAAAATTTGACTATGTAGACTGTAGAATAGAAAGCCCTCATTCATTACTACCAGTATCTTCAAGAAATATTTACTGAGCACTAAAATATTCCAGCCAGAGGTACTAGAGTTCATATCAGTGAAAAAATATATATATGCAACGAAGCTCGGGATTTAGCTCAGTGGCATAAGTGCCTGCCTGGCAGGTACGAGGTTGTGAGTTTGATCCCTGGTACACACACACACACACACACACACACACACACACAACATAAACATACAATACTGAAGTGTTTTTATTAAGGGAAAGGAAGAAACTGGGTAGTGAAGAAGAAAAAGTGACTTCGAAGAGAGGAAAGACATCCCAGAAGAAGTGATACTATCGCTAGACTGGGTCTGAGAGGTTCTCAAAGCTGAGGAGAGGCACTTGAACCAGCCTAAACACAGAGCATTTGGAGGTTCCCTCACTCCTGTTGTTACAGGAGAAATATAACTCCCAACCATCTGGATATCAGATGTTCCACGTTTGTGTCCTCTGAAATCAGAGAATGAATTCTGAAGGACAGAAGAGGTTGAAAACAGAGAAGGTTTATTGGAGAAAACCTCCTGAGTGACAGGAGGGATCTTGAGTGGGTTGCCACAGAAGGCTTTCATCATGGGCAATTTATGTAATGCAAGTTACAATATAGGTCTTACAAGGGTCAAAATAAAACTTGTAGGATTACAAGTGTAGTCACTTAGCCAGTGCTGATCCAATAGGAAAGCAGGGGACTTAACAAGGGTGTACAACTGACATCATTAGCCTTGGCTTAGCTATGACTTCCAAAATAGGAGCATTATGGGAAGCAGTAGGTGGAGATGTTCCAGTCACCCACCCAGGTGTCTGATGGATGTCTGCGCCTAATGAACTTGGTGGTACTAATGATAGTTCTGCTTACCCCTTAGATAAGTATGTAAGTGGAGCAGTGTGACTTCATTTTGAAGCCTTTCCTTCTTCAGATGTGCCTCCAGCCACAATTTTGAGATCTGTATGTTTCATTGACTTTCTTGACAGCCCAGTTCCTCTCTGACTCTACATGAATTTCTATCTCACATAGCTGCTTATAATACTTTCTCAGAAAAAAAGAATTTTCTGGACTTGCCAATTAGAGGCATAGGAAGGGTTTGCTAGGTAGCCATCATAGGATGTGCTCAAGTGTGGAGTGCAGGGGCTCAGAGAAATAAGACACGTTGCAGTTTGGAATTGGGTAAATGTGTGTATTTTTGGTGGTGGAAATCTGTAGACTCTGATTATAGTCTTGGTCTTAGTCTAGTAGGTGGGGGGATGGCTCATCCACGGTAACATAATCTTTCTGTGCTTTGGGTGATGGTCTAATTTACAAGTGACAAGGTGATCTATTCATAGGTGAGACTGACTCTTTGCAAGCATAAAGGGAATGGCTGAATCCACTTGGCAGGTGAAAAGGTTTTGCTCAGCCTTATTAAGTCCTGGGAAATGAGAAAAAAATAAATAAACAAACTGGTTTGCAGGCTGAAACTGAAGTTTTCATTTTTAGAATTATACTTTTTTTTTTTGGGTCTTCTTTCTGCCTAGTTTTCATTTTTTTTTTTTTCCTGTATGTTCTCAGTGCTACAATAGTGACATGCAGGAATTGAACAAGAATACCTCTTTGAAGATATTTCCTGGTAGAAGGAAAAGCAAAGGCCAAATCTCTGACATGGTAGAATATAGTGAGTTTAAGGAACAGTAGCAAGATCAATGTGCGTGAAGCAAAACAAGCAGCATACAATGGTAAAGGAAGAGTTCAGAAAGGCCATACTGATAGATTGTTCAATGCATTACCGTATAATGAATATCTGTGTTCTGTCAGTATTCTTATAGTAATCTTCCAATCTCTATTGAGATGACCTTTGGAAATGAGAGAAACTGGGAATTATTTGGGTCACTTTTACCAGGTTTTAGGGTGAAACCACTTGAGAAGCAGCATCTGCTGCATTTACCACACTAGTAAAACTCTGGTGCTTTGTTTACGGTAGTAGAGATGAAAATGCTAAAACAAAACAAAACAAAACAAAAACATCTTAAGCTTGAAGAACAAGGATGGTTCTACTTTTGTATACTGACAGTCATTCAAGTTAAGCTTTACTGACTGTTCTTTTGTTCTGCTCAGGCTATCAGGTGTAAGTTGAAACTGGCTGAATTTTGTTAGAAGAAGCAAGAAAGGCATTTGGCACAGTTAAAAACCAAAGAGGGAGGAAACCCACCTGTCAGACCTCTGACTGGGGGGGAGTTTTTCTAGGATGAGATGCCAAAGCTAAAGAATGCATGTGTGTAAGACATCAGCAACAACAGTAGACAGTCTGAAGCAGAACAGAGAGTAAGAGCAAGAGCCGCCTGGATCTTCATTGTGTAATTTTTATACAGGATGTTATCCCATATTTACATTCTTACATAGCGCTGCAACCAGTGCATGTGTGTTCACCTGTGCTAAGTCATGGTTACGTGACTGTATCCTGCTGTTCGCCTCTGCTAGACAAACTGGGTCATCTCCTCAGGTGTCCTTAGACACGCTGAGCTTTGAAGCAGTCTGCGTGGTTCCTTACACCACAGGTTGTCTAAAATCAGAGCCCTGGCTTCTAACTACAAGGGTGCAAACTGACAAACAAAAAGAAAATGAGACAGACAATGAAAGTGAACAGGCATGATGGCGACTGATCCCAAGTGGTATCCAGCCTAGTTATTGAAGAGCACAATTTATAATGGGTAATTTTGCATACTTTCCTAAGGGATAAATCGAGGGTTGGGATTATGGTATCACCCTTGTGAGACTTCCCATTAGCACCTGAGAAGGACCATCCTCTTCCACTCACTAAGACTAAGCTAAGACTACTAAAATGAAAATGAACACTCCAGAGCAAGATCCTTCTTAGCATAAGATCATCTCTGCTCTCTTGAGACATCCCAGGGTCACCCACTGCTGGCTGAGTTATCAAGTTCTGAAACTTCTGCTAGCCCCTGCTATCATTGTATATACCCATTGCATTGCACACACCCAATAAATAGTGACTGGGAGTATCTGGGTTTTTACCTGTCCTGGGGCATTGACCTCCCAGCCTCCCATCATGCGTTACTAAATTTGTCTGTGTTTTTTATTTTATCCTTTGCCATATGTCTCATACAAGCAACTGGGATTATTGGCCAGGTCTCTGATACCTCAAGACAAGACAAGATGGTGGAGAGTCATGTGATGAGAAAAGATGATGACCCTGAGAAAGAAAAACCTTCAAGGGGAAAAGTGCAGAGACTGAGCTAAAAAGAAGTAAACTGGAGTAGGTAGCTTCTAAGGCAAGCTACCTAAAGTTACCAGCAGCTATTTTTCCACACACAAAGAATGGAAAAGCTGAGCAAAGTATTGTGGAGTATTGAAACACGGGGTCCCAAAGACATATTAAACTCTATCTAGGTCATACATATGGTGCTTGAACTATCTGTTCTGGAAATGGGATGATAACAGATCTTCTGGTTGTTCTTTACTGACTTGTACCTGCAATGAGAAAGAGAAAAAAAGGAAAGTTAAACTTCTTATGGTCCTGGAGGGCTCTCACCACCTCAGGGCAAATATCCCATGGAGGCCATGTGCTCCCCCGGCAACCAATGCCACACTGTGGGAGGTACCAGGCAGCTGTTTCTGGCACCTTGAGAGAAATTGTTGTGTTCTTTAGCCTAGGGGAAAGATACAAAGAAAAAAAGAAAAACACTTCATGGTATTTTACAGAGAAAGAAAAAGTATGCAAAGAGCCTGACCTCTGTTTGGCTGGCTCAGTCAAATTCATGACTGTCATGGGGGCCCTAGGGTCCCCTGCCGGAGTTGGTTTCTAGGTTCTTTCTTTCCTGAGTAAAGAATTCTTCATGACAAGTACAAACAGTAACAAAAATTTATTAAATGTAGAAAAAGAAAACAGGTTCTGTAGAGCAAGTTCAGACCAACTAAAAGCAGAAAAAATGTACACCCTACAGTGCAAAGGTGGGTCGCCATGCAAGAAAGAACACAGTGGCCCAAAGCTCAACATGGACTGTCCTTTTTACATCACCCTCTCCTTAGTCTGACATCAGGTTCGGGTGATCCTGTGGAAAACCTGCTCGAGTTCTCCTGAGAAGTCCACTTGCAGGACTTTGAGAACTGCTCTGTGCATGTGTCCTAGGATGCTGCAATTAACAGGTCACACGTGATTCCCCAGCCAGCTTTGTCATGCCATATGCTTATGTCTCCTTATGAAACCGAAGCCCTAGTTACTAAGGGTTTTGGGTTCCAGGGACAATTTCCTACGTTCTTGTGTACAACACAGTGTTGGATAGAGCTCACAATGGGCCACAAGGAAGCAGCAGCAAAGTTTATTAAGGCAATAGTGCATGCTAGTGAAAGGAAAACGGCATGAACACCGAGGGCGTAGTGTACAGGGGCTCACATATCCCACCTGAATTACGGCACTGCTCATTAAGCTCCTTCACAGCATGACTGACAGAATAATTGACACAGTACTGAGTCAGGTTTGCTGCAACAATTTTTCATGAACATTTCCAAAATGTATTCTGTTATACGTGCATGTAGAATATGGAGTCCACATGCATGAATTTTCACAGAACTCTCAGGGAAGCAAGTTCATTGTAGGTTATGCAAAGAATTTTAGTGTGCATACCTCTTGCTTTAGGGTCTTTGCTTCTCTTTCTTCAATAGTCATATAGTAAGCACTGGAACTGGGTCAGGGGTTGGCCCTGGAGCATCTCCTGGCTCAGGTGAATGGAAGGGAGTGGTCTCATAACCCCCAACCGAGTTATCCATATTGTGTTCATGATGGAATTAACACTCTTGTAAAACAGAAAAGAGATGACCTCCTCCTGTTACATAAGTACAAACAAGAAGATGGGTATCTTTAAGCCAGGAAGGAAACTATTACCAGGAATTAAATTGGCCAACGCCATTGGACTTCTAACCTTCCAGGCCAGAAGAAAGGAATGTCTGCTTTTATAAGTCCTCCATCTGTGGTAGTCTGTTATAGCATTCCATGATGACTAAGGCAGCTTTGCAAACCATTCTAAGGGATTTTGTTTTTATTCTGAAATAGAAATTTATTGAGGTAGGGAGAGAATGGCATGATCAAACTGAACTTAAAATGGATAGTATCATCTGTTGCACTGCTAACTAATTGCAAGCAGACAAATATAAATGCAGATGGACTCTTAAAGGGATGAATTCCGCATATCTTTGAGTACAAATGTGAAATATCAAATTCTTTATTATTTCTCCAGAATGAACACAAAAAACAATTGTTATAAGGTAGGAACCTAAGTAAATATACCACATTCTTTTGTCATTTGTGATTCTCTAAAACATAAGTAGAGATTTACAGCATTAATTTCAGCAACTTTTATTTAATTTCAACTTTACCATGTTAGTATATTAATATGGCAAAAAGAACCAAATATCCAAAAAAGTTTTTTTCCTTAAAATGCCTGTAACACTGTTTAGCTGAACAAACATTACTTACTGAATGTCTAATATGTGTACATATCTGTGTATCACAGCAGGAAAGAAGCAAAGGGCAAGCTCTTTGTCATCAAGGAGCCATATAAAGTGATGTTTATGAAAAGAAAGTATCATGAAAAAAATCCCTTAATACAATATTAATTTTAAAATCATAAGACAGGATAACAGGGGGTAAAAGGAACTTGGAGAAAAAATGACCAAAATGATGATGCTGTCTTTGATTAATGGAAGCATAAAACTATTGATAGATAGTTTTTCCCTTATTTTCACATATTTTAGCAAAAATTTCGTTATCTAAGTGTACTAGTATACACTGAGTGTATTTGTGTGGTGAAAATGTCTATACTAATAAAAATATAGTAAGTAATTTTTTTAGACCAAATTTTCCTGCTGGAAAGAAAATAAAAGAGGTAAAATATTAAGACAAAAATATAAAAAGAAGTAGAATTATAATAATATTATATCTAAAAATAAGGCAGAAAAGGAAACTAGTAATAAATAATGATGAAGAACAGCAAGATAAATGATTAGGAAAATAGATGAAATCAAAAGATATTTGTTCAGAAAAAATTTGATAGCCTCCTACTTAAATGTTTCAGGAAAATAGATACCTTTTACAAATTACCTATCCATGAAAAACAGGGGCAGTACTAATACTGGTTCTATAGATTTACAAGGATAATATAATATTATTCTGAAGAACTTTATGCCTATGTTTCTGGTAACTTAGAAGATAAAATTTTCCTTGAAAATACAAATTAAACAAGCTTCAGACCTATGAAAATAATTTAAATATGTCAAATAGTCCTTTATTAAATGCATTGCATTTCAAAAAAAAGTCTTTCATAAGAAAATTCCAGAGCCAGAGATATTCTGATGAATTCAACCACTTGTTGAAAAAAATGTGGTTAATTATATACAAACACTTAAAATGGGAACAAATTTTTCAACCCCATTTTAATGAGACAGGCATCACTTTCATAATATACGCAGACAATAACAGTACAAGAAAAAAATAACTACAGTCTGAAACTGTCTGATTTTCTTTCATAATAAAATTATGTCTAAAATGTAACACCTGTGACTGTTACTACTATGTGATTGAGTGAAGAAATATCCAAAGAATTACTATAGCACCCTTCTCAGTATATAATGAGTAGTTCATGCACCCATGACCTTAGGTACTGTATATGGTCCCTAGACTCTTCCACTGTGGCCTCTTCATCACTGTTCTCCTATCTGTTACACAACTGTCATGAAATAACAGCTTTGTTCCACCATTCCCTTCCACCATGATCCTTCTGTTTTAGAGACAATCATCATAGACTATATCCTCTGAAACCAAGAATCTAATTAAACCTCTCCTCCTCTAAATTGTGGGTGTCAAATATTGTACCCCAATGATAGAATGATGGTTTGCACAGAAATTTAGCACTGATGAAGAGGGGTCATCTCTATGACTGCATCCAATCATTTGCCTCTCTGCAAGTTACAGTGACAAAAAAAGTCTGAATATTATCTGTCTTGAAACTTTGTGATAGGCTGAATTTAAGGGGTATCAGATTAACTGATCTTGTGGAGAAAATTTCAAAGCAGCCCAACATTTAGACTTTGGCATGGGTGTTGCTTGTACTTTTAACCACATACCAGGACAAAAATCAGAGCAGAAAAGTTTTTAAAATTTATATTTTGTCCCAAAAGAAACTTTTTTTTTCTTTTTTTTTTTTTGGTACCAGGGATTGAACTCACAAACTCGCGCCTATCAGACAGGCGCTTAAGTCACTGAGCCAAACTCCCGGCCCTGGTTTTTTGAGGCAGGGTTGCACTGTGTAGCTCAGGCTGACCTTGTGCTCATGTTGTAGCCCAAGCCAGCCTCGAACTCACAACGCTCCTCCTACCTCAGCCTCCCGAGTGCTGGGATTAAAGGGATTTGCCACCATGCCTGGCCCAAAAGGAACTTTTATAAATCAAGACTAAAGTAGGCATGGTTTCTGAAGAAATTAGTGCTATTAAAAAGATACCCAAGTGAGTGGTACAGGCTATAATCCCAACATGTAGGGAGACTGAGACAGAAGGATTATAAATTCAACCTATGTCTGGGCACTTAATCACTCAATGAGATGCTCTTTCAAATAAGAAATAAAAAAGACTGAGGAAATAGTGTGAAGGCGCTGTATTCATTCCCACACACAGAAAAATAAATAAATAAGAAAAATAAACTTTTAAGAAGAAACAAAGTACTTTGTACATTTCCAAGTACAGTGATGCTTTGAGGGCATGTTAGAAATCAGCAAGATTCCATCCAACTCAGGCTCAAGGATACACTTTTTATTCGAGAAGAGAGTCACAGAGATCTTGGCTACAGAAGGGCTTCTGAGGAAACTGGTCCCCCAAGATTCATTCTACTTTGCTTCAATGTCCAGACACTCAGAAGTCACTGCAGGCATTGCACAAAGGGGCCTGATTGTTGTGAAGGTTGACAGCATGATTTAGCCTTCCATATGATGTTGGTTGTTCAGGCATGCAAAATGCTAGAGTCCTGGGATTAGAAAGATTTGTATGCATATTTCAAATAGGAGCATCAGAAAGCAGGCAGAAAGACCTGAGGAGGTAGTGTATAAAGCCAAATGTAAAGTAAGGAAGTTGAGGATGACAGGAGTGTGGAAATTCTGCTAAAGATAGCTGCAGGAAATATGATTTGAAGTGAGGTCTTTCTTGGGAAATTGACAAGGAGTGGATTGCAACTGCTAATCGTGGTATTTGAAGTTGCTAAAAATGCCAAGTCATTTTTAAAATCTCTATGGAATATTATTTAAAAACTAGTTAGTTTAAAATAGCAACCACAAGCCTTTATCTCCTATGACCAAAGATATAAAAATATGCAATGATATATTATGAAATAAAATCCACCAAGATTGAGTGGAATTTATTCTATGTATAGAAATATAGTTTAACACGAGAAAGTCAATTAATGAACTCCATCTAGTCCACATTATCAACAGGGTAAAGAAGAATTACCATACTTAGGAAGCAAAACTTTTGAAAAAAGTGCAATACAAGTCCATGATAACAACTCTTAGCTAACAAAGTCTATGAAGGAAACTCTTCAACTTGCTATTCAATAAAAATTTTACAACTAGTAGACTTAATCATGAGACTTGTTCCATTCTTTCTAAAATAAGAGCCAATTCAAAATATTTTGTCATCATTTTTGTACCAGGAACTTGTTACTCATGCAATAAAAAATTTAAAGATTGATAATGAGAAAATGCAATTGCCTTTACTACAAATTTATATGACAGGCTATGGAGTATATTCCAAAATTCTACAAAAAATTTCTGTAAATAATGAGTGAGTATACCAGAGTTATAGAAGTCAAAGTCGGTATGTGAAAGTCAATTTTTTTGTATGTAATCAATAAGACATCAGAATTAGAAATAAAAAAATCATGTTATAGTATCATAAAAATAGAACACTCAGATATAAATCTAACAAAATATGTGTAGTAGATGTATGAATAAAACTTCAACTAACATGAACATAAAATTTATAAAGAAGAAATTAATCATAAGTGTATCCCAGGTTCATGTGTGGGGCATTTCAATTATTAAAATGGAAATTATTCAGAATTTGATTTATGAATTTAACATAATTCCTATCAACACCTCTTCAAACTCTTCATAGACATCAATAGACTTATTATAAAATTGATCAAAATTTTTTTAAAAAAAGAGAATACTCTTAAAGAATGATGAGGCAAAGGTCTGAGAGCTAAAACAATACTGAGAAAGAAAAAGGTTGTAAGACTGAAATTACAAAATTTGTCAACTGGTATATGATTGCATTTAAAAGGCAGTTAAATGGAGAAAAGCTGTTTTCTTCAACAAACAGTGATGGAAATAGAGGACATTCAAAGGCAATAAAGATGAAAGGAAAGAATGAAAGAAGGAAGAGAAGAGTGAGGAAGAAAGGAAGGATAGAAGTAAGCGAGAAAGGAAGGAAGACAGAGAAAAGTGGGCATAGAACTTCCGCCTTGAACAAAAATTAAGTTCAGCTGGATGTCATCTTGTTGTGTTTGTATTTTATGGTTATTGTTGCTTTGGGGGCCTTTTTTCCTACTCCCTTTTCCTGATCTCTTTTTTTCTTTTCTTCTTTTCTTTTCCTAACTCCTCTTTCTTCCTTTTTTTCCCCACAGTTTATTTCTTATTTTTCTTTTTAGTTTTCTTCTATTGATCCTCTTTCTGTCTTTCCTCAACTACTTTTTGAACTTAAGCTTTCAAGTGAGTAAACATTGTCTTTGTCTTTTTTGATTGCTCCTTTGCATTTTATTTCATTCTTTCCCTTCCATGTTCTCCAGTTCCCCAAAACTCAGGTGATCATCCTGTGACCTCTAGCTTTGTCTCTCACTTTATCCTGTCTCCAACCCATTTTAACCATCCCCCACAAAAGGGTAAAATCACTCCATCAAGGAGTAAATCACCATACACAAGTGCATGGTATATGTTTGATTGTTACATAACTTGGGAGTTTTCTCCTGTGTCCAAGTTAACAGGTTAATGGTAACCATAGCTTGTCAGTAATCAAACTGCTTTACTAACTGTACTAATTTAGCAAGGATGTCATCTATGTTATAATTAGATTTTTTCCCTGTATGATAGCAGTGTGATTGTATGGCGTTATAATCATCACCACAACCCAGTACCAAAGGATTTTCTGAGCCAAATGGTAACTTTGCATCCTTTACAAATTGGAAAGATAGGTTCTTGGGATAGTTATGAAGAACCACCTAACCTACATCTAGAGGACATCCCTAAAGAACCAACATCCACTAGGGAAGTCTCAATACTAGTGATAAAGCTATTTTTCATAAGAGATTGGCAAGCATCAACATATAAAACAAAATAAAATAAAAAAGAGAAAATAGAAAATGACAAGTTGCAGGACTAAAATGCAACCCCAGACTTTCAGCCCACTGAAGACAAGCCCAAAACATAATGAAATAAATAAAACTGGATGTCAAACACTGGAAAGTTCTGAAAAGTTAACAACAGAAGTGGAAAGAAGAAAAGAAAGAAGAAAAGAAAAAAGAGATCAGGAAAAGTGCTACAGAGAAAATAATCTCTCAGATACAAAATGAAATGATGCCTAAAATCAAAGATATCAGAGAAGACATGGATAAGAGAATAGATGAGCTTAGAAAAATGATGGAAACAAAAGATGCCCAACATAGGAAAGAAATGGGATCCATGAAAAGGATCTAAACAGAAATCTGAGAGATTAAAACCTCCACTGAAAGTATATGCAACAGATTGAATGGAGAGGACAGAATATCAGATCTTGAAAACAGAATTGGAGCTAGCGATCATGAAAAGAAAGATATCAGAAAAAATACAAAGAGATCATGAAAAACTAATCCAAAAGTTACAAGATGAAGCAAAGATGAATACCATAAGATTGATTGGGGTCAATGAGAAGCCTAAAGACAGCACAAATTCCATAAAATAAAAGCTCTTCACAGAAATAATGATTGAAAACTTCTTAAGCATGAATAAAGAATTTGACACAAAAATAAATGAAATATATAGAACTCCAAATGACAAAGAACAAAACAAAAGTACACCACAGCATATAATGTTCAAGAGTTCAGAAACACAGCACAAGAACGGAATATTAAAAGCTGTTAGAAAAGAAACAGATCACCTATAAAGAAAACCCATCAGAATCACTACAGACTTCTCAACACAAACCATCAAGCCAAGAAGAGCTTGGAGCAAAATACTTCAAGTCCTGAAAGTAAACAACTTTCAACCCAGATTTATGTGCCCTGCAAAACTATCTTTCAAAATTAATGGAGAAATCAGATACTTCCATGACAAAGAACAACTGAAGAAATTCATTGACACCAAACCAACCTTACAAAGAATACTGAAGGATATTGTAGACAGAGACAAAATGAACACAATACCAAGAACTACAATAGAAAGAATCCATCAGGCAAGGCAAACAATTAAACAGAGGGGAAAAGCAGGGAACCAACAGCAGGAAAATGTAATGACAAAGATAAGCCAATACATAGCAGTTATAGCCATCATTGTAAATGGTCTCAACTCACCAATCAAAAGAAGCAGACTGGAAGAATGAATCATAAAAACAAGATCCAACAGTAGGCAGTATAATAAAAATGCGTTTAACTCAAAAGGAAATTCATAGGCTGAAAGGCAAAGGATGGGAGAAAATCCTTCATGCAATGGGAACACAGAAAAAAACAGACATTGTGAATTTCAAACAAAGAACGATCAAATGAGATGAAGAATGTCACCACATACTTGTTAGGGGAAAACTTCAAGAAAAAAAGATAACAATCATAAATATGTATGCACCAAATATAGGGGCACACAACTATATAAGAACTATTAATAGACATGAAAAATCAAATGAGCAATAACATAATTGTAATGGGAGATATTAACACCCATTATCACAAGGAGATAGATCAACTAAAAGAAAAAATCAGCAAAGAAATATCAAAACTGAACTAGACTTGTGAATAAATGGACTTAGTAGATGTTTTCAAAGTTCCACTCAACATCATCAAAATACACATCCTTCTCAGCTGCACACAGGATGTTCTCACCATATATTAGCCCATATATTAGCCCACACATATGTTAGCCCACAGAGCATGTGTAAGTAAACGCAAAGGAACTGAAATTATCTCATGCATATTATCTGAATATAAAGCAGTGAAATTGGAAAATGATGGCAAAAGAAGCTACAAAAACTGTACAAACACATGGAAATTAAATAACAGCCTCCTAAACAACCAGTAGGACACAGAATAAATTAAAAAAGAAATTAAACAATGTGTACAACTAAATGAGAATGCAGATAAAACATACTGGAACTTATGGGATCAATGAAAGCAGTTTTAAGAGGGGAATTCATAGCAGTGAGTTTCCACATCCAAAAAACACAATGAACACAAATAAGCAACCTAATGTTGTACCTCAAGCTTTGAGAAAAAGAAGAGCAAGACAAGCCCAAAGCTCATACAAAGATCAGGACAGAAATCAATGCAATGAAGTCGAAGAAAACAATACAAATAATTAATGAGACAAACAGTTGGTTCTTTGAAAGAATAAATATAATTGATAAACCCTTAGCTAACCATATTAAAATAAGGGGAAAAAGACTCAAATTCATGCACTGAAGAGTGAACAGTGTGAAATAACGACACATCCTGTGGGAATTTAGAAGTTCATCAATATCTACTTTGAAAATCTTTACTGTCACAGAGTGGAAAACACAGAGCAAATGGACAGAGTACTGAATATGTTTGAATTACCAAAGTTGAATCAAGAAGATATAAAAATTCTGAAAAACCCAATTTCAATTGAAGAGATTGAAAATGAAATTAAAAAGTTAGCAACAAACAAAAATCCATATCCTAATGGTCTCACTGTGGAATTTTTCAATGAATTTAGAGAAAATTTCATGCCAATACTCCTCAAAATTTTTAATAAATTTGAAAATGAAGCAATACTCCCTAACGCATTCCTGGAGGCAAGCGTTATTCTGATACTAATACCAGAGAAAGTCCCACCCACTGAAGAGCAGTATAGGCCAATTTTTCTAATAAACATAGATCAAAAAATCCTCAGTAAGATAGTAGCAATCAGAATGTGATAAATCATCAAGAGTATTATGTGCCATGACCAAATGGGATTCATTGCAGGAATGCAGAGTTGATTCACCACATGCTAATCAATAAACATAATATACCATATTAACAGAGCCAAAGACAAAAATCACATAATCATCTCAATAGAAACAGAAAAAGCTTTTGACAAATTCCAACACTCATTCATGATAAAAACCCTACAGAAAATCAGAATAGATGGTTTTTACCTCAATCCGATAAAAGTCATTTATGACAAGTCAACAGCCAGCACATACAAAATGGTCAAAAACTGAAAATTTTCACTCGAAAATCAGGAACAAGACAAGAATGTCTACTGCTCCCATTCCTATTCAATAGAGTTCTTGAACCATTAGCCAGAGCAATTAGACAAGAGAGAGAAATAAAGGAATAAGTATAAGAAAGGAAGACATTAAATTTTCATTATTCACAGAAAACATGATACTCTACATGGAAGACCCCAAAAACTCCACCAAAAGACTTCTAGATTTAAAAACCAAATTCAGGAGTGTAACTGGATACAAACTAAACATTCAAAAATTAGTGGCATTTCTGTACACAAACAAGAAACTCATTGGGAGAGATATTAGGGAAAACACAGCCTTGACAGTAGCATCCAAAAAATAAAAATACTTAGGAATCAATCTAATGAATGAAGTAAAGATTCATGCATTGAAAATTACAGTACCCTGAAAAAAGAGATCAAAGAGATTATTGGAAAATGCAAAGATGTCCCTTGCTCATGCATAGGAAGAACCAACATAGTGAAAATGTCCATACTCTCAACATTATAATATGAATTTCATGCAATCCTGATCAAAATACCAGTAGTATACCTCACAGAATTAGACAAAACATTTTTGTAACAGAGAATATTAGTTGTTGTATTCAGAATGAAGTCTGTTTTACATACATATATACACACATTAATCTACGTTTTAAAACAAATGTCCCTATGGTATTAGAAACTAAGACCGTGCTTACCCTTCCATGCAGAGGTGGGGTGACGATGAGGAAAAGGGAGCATGAGAAAGGTTGGTGTATTACAGGTCATGTTTCTTCCTCTGGGGGTCAATTTTCACGAAGTGCTCAACTTGTGAATGTGTGTAAAAGGATGCATTCATGTTTTATACACTTATTTATAGGAATGTCGTATTTCTACAAGACACTCAGAAGGATTAATTCTAATTTAAATGTAGTACATTTTATTAACTAAAGAAAGTAAAAGATATGTTAAGTTGAGCATTTGTTCTGGGAAGACTGGAAGCTGATGAAAGATTTTAAGCAAGAGTATTTCAAACTGGTGTTCCATAATTGCTAAACTTGTCAAATTGTGTAGAATAAGAAATAGAGAGGAGAGAGGAATAGCAACAGAGAGACAGTGAAGTGTCTTTTATCTAATGAGCACTTGCAGATAAATGTCCAGGCCAGTATAGTATAGTTCCATATTCATTTTCTATTGTCCCATCCTTTCTTTCTACAGAGCTGATCATCTAAGCCCTGTTAGGTCAATCACTGAATAGTTTAATTCAAGAAGTTTTCACCAGCTGTCAGGGAAAAATTAACTACATTCATCAAAGAGCAAGTGAATGTTTTTAGTGGATCAGATCACACCTTCCATTCAAAAGTTTATACAGGTTTCCTTTCTTATTCAAAATTCAAGCCAAAGAACCCACAATGACTGTCAAAATCCTTAAGAACTTAGTCACTCACTCTCTTGTCACTGCTTTCTCTGTTTTCATTGATCCACCCTGCTCCAGTCACGATGGTCTTCTTTATGTTGTGTTGAGCATGCAGTTGAGGGATAAAAATAGTCTCTCCTATGAGTTTAAAACCTGATTTGATCGCATGTGTAATTCCTAAGCTAATTGCACTTTGCTTCAGGTTCTTCATTTATAATGTTAAGCTGATTATTACAATAATTTATATTAAGTAAAACTGATTAGGAGCCAGGAAGACATAATCGTGTGTGCCTCTGTGTGTGTGTGTGTGTGTGTATAGCATGTAGTGCCAGGTCTGCCACATAAAATACACTCTATAGAGTTTAATCCAAGCTACATCAAACTCATGATGAATAAGCTTAGTGTTGCCAATGTTTTTCATTTGACAGCCAGAGAAATTTGCCAACAGGATTAGAGTATGGCGTTCTCCTTAAAAGCATTTGATTTCCATTAGTTTCAGCATGTGACACAGAAAATATGGATTATATTCATTTCATTTTGACATGAATTTTTGTAATCCTTGGTTTTTCTTACTTAGGAGTTCTGTAAATTGAATTTTGGTTCCTTTCTTTTTAAAATTTTTGCAATTTCAAATAAATTACCTCCTGGTTTTGAAACTCTTTTTTTTAATAAATTATTATTGTGTATTAAGAAACATTGTAGCCATAAAAATTCCTTAGTTCTCAAATGAAAGTTTCTGAGAATTTAACTTCCATTGTCCTTTTACTAAATGAATTTCCTTCAAAACACTGACTTAAGCTCTAATGATAGTATTCTATTTCTTAAAAACAAACATATGGTTGAGTGAAAAGAGCACACATTTTATAGTCACAGAGATTATGAGTCACATCTTAATTTATCTGAGTATGATTTGCTATAATTTAAGAAAATTTAAATATGATGTTTGAGGCTACATTTTAAATTGAGATTTAAAGTTTAGAATTGAATTATCAAACACCTAGTGTGAAGATGCCACTCTGATTAGGCAACTAAGAGAAGCAGGACTCAGTCACTGTTTTCTACATACATACTTAGTCTCATTCTGCAAATAGAGCACAATGGAGGTGGAGCTTCTGAAAAGTGCAATAGCATCAGTGTCACTTGTGACCTTATAAATTCCCAAGTATCATTCAGACCTTCAGCCCTAGAATGGAACCAAGCAGATCACCCTCTAGTTTAGTAGATGCCTTCTCAAGTTTTGGAATTATTTGAATAGACTGTGAAGCAATTGTGTGAGCTCATGAAAAGGCAGGTGTCAGCTTATTCCAATACTTTTTTCAGTCATTTGCTTTGCCCTCAGCTATCATTTACTAAAAGCTAAATTTCTATTGATCTTTTTCTTGGAGATTCCCTCTACCCAGGGAAAGCAAGGCAGCCAGAGTCATACCTGGGGTCTCTGTAAAATGATTTGTGCACAATTCAGAGCACTCACAAGGATATCAGGGAGATGGATATAGTTTGCAGCTACTTGGTTACAGGTGGAGATTTCTGTGCTAACTGGGTTTTTGGGAACTATGGATGTGTCTTCTTTTGGTTCAGTATCACATCATGTTCATCTGTACGCTTGCATCAGAGACACATACACTGAAATGCATCACTTATTTGCATATTCTGTTTCACCTAAACATTCTTAAAATTTCTAATATTTTATATCAATATGATATGCAAAATAGAGCTTATTTTTGAGCAAACAATCTGACTTTGAGCAAGACAACACAGTGACGCAGGAAAAGGATTAATTTTTTGGGGGGAGAAATACATGTAGCAGTGTAAGAGTCCACCAAAACATCACAACAAATAATTGAAAAGATGTGTGCTTTATGTTAATTATAAATTACACATATTGTCAGATTGCTTCAGCCAACTTCAGTTTCTTCATGGGTCAAATGGAAAAGTTAAATGCCACTTTTAACATTTTTGCAGGTTTGGTATGAGCATAAAATCACATAAAAGATAAAAAATGCTAAAAACATGATAAATTAGAAATAGATAAAAGATGTATCAGTAGCTGCCACTCTGTCACAAAGTTGCTAGGAAGCTTATTAATCTTATGTTTCAGTTGATTTGAAAAAGTACTGGTTAGATATAATTTTTAAGGGTACTTTGGTATAACTTTCTCTGTGGTATGTCAAATGAAAAAGTAAAGAAACCCATAGTATGCATTAAAATATCTAGTTTATTTGTAGTTATTAGTCTCAGTTATAAAAGAATGACAAGCGACATGCTAGTGAATGGAAGCATATTTACTGGACAACAGTCCACAAAAAGTGACCTATAAAACTTTGGCAATACACAAATCCTCAAAAATTCAAAACTGAAAGATCATTCAGTTTGGCAAGACATTAACAATAAAGAAAAACTTTTGACATTTTCTATTAAATAATGAAGACATCCATTTCTTCTTGCTTTCCTTTTTGTGGCATGAGTCATTATTGGGAAGGTTTCAGAGCATTTGCCGTTGAACAGTACATTTAAGAATTTATGAGGTTTCAGCTCAGAATGCACTGGCCAGGCTATTATTCCAAAGTTCAAAAACATTTAAGATTTTATACAATCTTCACTAGACACTGACATCTGACAGCTGTGTTTATTTTACTTTTGGAGTGAGGATGAGGTGTGGAGAGGGTATTGGCATAAGGGCCGCAGCCTGGATGAAAATGAATTGAATGCATTGCATCTATCTTACTGATATTTAACATTTTTCCATTCTGAAAAAGTCAAGGTAGAAGACATCTTATTAAATATACATGCTGCCATCCCAAGGTTTTTTTTTTTTAATTCATGTACTGTTCTGTTTGTTTCTGTTATTTTGACATAGCAAAGCTGTATCGTTCCCTCAAGTTGACAATTGCACTTTAATGGAGTGTAGCCTTCATTATATTTCAAGAGATAGAATATTGCCTTTACTCGAGGAACTGAACACTTTGTCATGTTAAGTTCTGTTTTGCAGATAGATTTCATAAGCAAATTTTACATGATATCACAGAATGCTAGTATTCAGGAGGTGGTATGTAATATTGCTCAAAGGGCCGATTACTACATTTTCACTAGCTTTATCATATCATTTTAAATAATTTTTATATACTCAAGCTGTACTCTGCAGGGGCATTTATCATAGCACTAAGAAAATATAATGGCCTTTAAAGTAACCTACACCAATTCTTTTACCTTTGGGTATCAGAACTCCTCAGATGTCTTTTTCCTTTTAGGCATACTACTACTAAATATTTTAATCTTCTCCCAACATGTTCTTAAAATATTCAGCAACACTTTAAATATTAAGACACTGGAACATCTGTGATTGTTTCAATAATCCATGTATGAATTTGCTCAATTCTTTATTACCTAGGTTCAAAAATTTCTATATATTCTGTTTTGAATAAACTTATATACAATATTCACTTGGAATTGTAATTTTTATATGTGGCTGAAAGAAATATGAGCACCATTCTTCATTATCAGAGGTGCTAATATTTTCCATAGGCTAAGCACCTTAAACAGTATGGAGAATGTTATCTAGAGCAAAATATTATAGTACTGGCATATCAATTTTCCTTTCTACATATTAAAAACAAACCAAAATCAAACAATAATGGAAAATAATTGAAAGTTGTCTAAGGGCATTGTGACAAGACATAGAGTTATCCTCTGATCAGCTTATCATGCAATCCGGTACAGTTTTGAGTAAGACAATTCTATATAAGTGTTGCAGTTGGATGGTAACAGGATTAAACAGGATAACAGTCAAAATGGGAAATGCGTTAGGTAGATTTAAGTATAGGAATGTGATAGTTAAGCAAATATATTTTGTTTTTCTTCTTCCTGCCCGCTGAAGAGAGAGAACACCATGGCTTTAGAGAACAGTGGAGATATTTGATGGTGTGGGAGGGGGTCGGCCGTGGAACCTAATCCTTGGGGGAAGCCTGCCCCTATTCGCCAGGGAAGGAGAGCAACAAAGAAACCTTAGTTATGTGTAATCTCGGAGCGGGCAAGTTGATTTTGGAGAGCAGCAGATATTTACCCAAGTTACCCAGTGAGAGAGTGGGAACAGCTGAATTTGGGAGGAGGGCAGGATTAGGAACCCGCTCCTCCGGGTTCTGCGATGCACTGGGAATAGCAGGACTTGCAAAAGTGACTTAAATGTCCCAAGTTTACATGCTCTTCCCATGACTTCTGCAAAGCAGGTTCTTGAGTGTCATTACATGTATTTGATAAGATCACCATGTATTTTTTTTCCCAACTTTCTAATTAGGTGTTTACAATAGTGGTATGCTTGCTGCATTTTTAACAAATGCTGTGTTACTTTTTGGAAAAGTTTTTGTAAGAATACAATTATTTTTTCTATACAGTGCTTGGAGAAACTTCCTGTCGAAGCTGTCTGGCTCTGAGGTTCTCATATCATCTCCAAAAACAAAGTTGCTTCCTAGCATTAAATTTATATTTCATGCAGCAGATTTTATCTTGCATATGTAATAAAGTAAAAATCACAGTAAGCGTCTCATCATGATCTGCTATCATCACTCATGTAACTATATGTCTTAGTAAGAACAAAATGTATATGGATTTCTTTACATTTGTAGAATATCGATCAAATCTATTTCTATGGGAAGCATGATAAATATACTTTTGCACCATAAGACTAAAAAGAGCTAAATAACATTTTGAGAATATGTAAAGAATATTCCCCTCTCTTCTATATCTATGAATACAGATACATCTTCCTCACGTAGGGAGAAAATACACTTTTGTTGATGGCTTCAATGATAGGATAAAAAATCACTTAAACAGGACTGCATTACTCTACACAGTTTCTAAGATTCTAGACAGCAAGGGAATACTTTGGGTCGTGTTAGATTTAAACTGGCCATACTAGTAATGAATCCCATTATTCATCTCCTGAGCAATTCAGTTCCCTCTACCCCAAGGGCACTTCAAACCTCAAATGTACTTTAGGTTAAATTTTCCAAGTTTCAAAATATATCTGTTTGCATTCAGGTTCCTTCATATAACCACTGCTGCTTCTGACAGGAGAAACATTTGACATGACAAACAGAACCAAAGGTTGAAAATAAATGAAAAAAAGAATGCTTTTTTCCTATTAATGATATCAGCAGTTTTAGAAATAAGAGTGAAAAATTCTTTAAGCTTCCTAACAATAGTTTGATACTAACAAGTTTCAATTCAACGCTTATCTTTAGCTTACTTCTTTTTGTTTTTCTCAAGCCAATGCTTGGGGAAACTCTCCCCCCCACCCACAACTGGGTCTTGATTTCCTTTAAAGGCTGCACCTTCCCCAAACTGCGGTCCCAAGTACTTTCTGCTCTCTTCTTTCTCTGATATCCATTCA
>RJWM01005010.1:0-96227 GCA_004363535.1 Dasyprocta punctata | reverse complement strand
CACAAGTTCAACCTGAGCCCGGACAACTTAGTGAGACCGTTTCAAAAAAATTTTTAAAAGAGCTAGAGATGTAGCTCAGCACTCCCCAGGTTCAATTCCCAGTACCACCCAAGACCAAATTATTTCACCATAAATAAAAAGATAAGTATGTGAAGTGATAAATCTATTAATTAGTTTGATTTAGCCATATCATAATGTGTACATATACAAAAACATCACTTTGTACACCTAAATACATGCAAATTTGTCACCTATGTCTTAATAAAACCTGTGTGAGAGGGCATGCATTAGGGCATTATCTTGTAGCACTGAACATGAATGTACTCCAAAATTCACTTTCAGAATCTTCCTGGAAGCATCATTTGCTTTAGCAAAATACTGAAAGTGGAGAATGGATAAATAACTTATACTATATTTATATAGTTGAATTCTATACAGCAATACAGGTATAAAAACACACACCATGTTTCACAAATCATATAACAATCACCCAGTGATGTATTGTGTAGGGAAATACACATAGGTGGTAAAACTGGATGGAAAGCAAAGGAGTAACAATCACTATGCTGAGGGCAGATGGAGAAACATGGCAGGTGAGTAGCTGGTTCTGTGAATATTGGTAATGCTGTCTGTTAGGCTTCACTGTAGGTATTTAGATATTTTATTTTTGCTTATACCACATATATGGTACAAACTACCCAGAAAATTGTGGGCTCATCTTTTTGCAGATGTGCAATACTAAGGTGTTTTTTTTTTTTAATAAGTCAGTGAACCATGATTATGAAACACAATGCTTCATGGTTGCGAGAGTTTAATTACATTGACTAATAAGTGAAAAAGCAACAGACAAAAAAAAAGAAAGAAAAAGAAAGAAAGAAAGAAAGAAAGAAAGAAAGAAAGAAAGAAAAGAAAACAACTGTATTCAAGAACCAACCTGGGGTCGGGCGTGGTGGTACCAGCCTTTCTTTAATCCCAGCACTGGGGAGGCTGAGGTAGGAGAAGCGTTGTGAGTTCGAGGCCTGCTTGGATTACAATGTGAGCACAAGGCCAGACTGACCTTCATAGTGCGACTCTACCTTGAAAAAAAGTAAGGTGCTGAGTTTGGCTCAGTGGCTTAAGCGCCTGCCTGGCAGGCACAAAGTTGTGAGTTCGAGCCCTGGTGTCACAAAAAAAAAAAAAAAGAACCAACCTGGGTATATTCTAATAGGTGATTCTTCATCGGTCAGCAATAAGCTTCTGTTTCTTACTTTCGAAAAATGGGGAAATAATTTTTCATGAAGTTATAGAAGATATAAAAGAATAAAATATATATGAAGGTACTCTGGATACAATAACAAACCATATACTATCATAGGAGAATATAAAAATACAAATGAGATATAATTTTTCTTGAATTCCAAGACATTATGTTTGTCAGCTGTGTCCTTTTATACCTGCTTCAATGTCCCTTCTTTCACACCCCCTAGATGCAGTCACTGTCATCTTTTTTTCCCCTGACCACGTGTAGATGTTAGTCTGGGAGCTCTGCAGACTCACTGGTCTCAGATCCACTTGAATAAAACCTCAGGCAAGCCCTCATCCTGAGCAGTGTGTGTACACACCCTCTCAAAGAGTCAACTCTAGCCAGCTGAGGAGTGGGCTTCACAAACCCTGAGGTGTATGGTTACAATCCCACCCTACAGTCATTTAAATCAGTAAATAGAATTCCGACTTTCTGATGGGGCTATAGTTCTTGCCTTAAGTGACTTTGCTGAGCATGGAGAGTCATAGATTCCATAGTTCATTAAAAGAACACTAAAGGGCAAGACAGTAAGCAGGAAAATTCCGATAAAAGACTGATAAGGCTAGTCGGGCAGAACCACCTATTCTTGCCCTTGCCCAGGCCCTTGCTGCCGGAGTCTCAGCTCTTACCTGACCACTAGAGGGGAGGTGGGACACTCCTCCCTTCAGAGGAAACCACCTCTCTTGAAGTCTGTGAATTAAAAGGACAGCTTGATGAACTTTCCCTCTATCTCATGTTCCCAATCATGCCAATTGTACTGTTCTTGTCAAGAAAACAGCGAAAAGCCGGGTGTGGTGGCGCACGCCTTTAATCCCAGCACTCGTGAGGCTGAGGTAGGAGGAACATTGTGAGTTCGAGGCCGGCTTGAGCTACAACGTGAGCACAAGGCTGGCCTGAGCTACAAACTGTGACCCTGCCTCCAAAAATCAGGGCCAGGAGTTTGGCTCAATGGCTTAAGCGCCTGTCTGACAGGTGCGAGGTTGTGAGTTCAATCCCCGGTGCTGCCAAAAAAAAAGAAAGAAAAAGAAAACATCGAAAGTCCTAAAGATAATATCAGTAGGTATAACAATACAAATTAGCAACACAAATCACCCAGCATCTCCATCTCTTTTTCAGGTGAAGTTCAGAACTTTGATGTAGTCTTATTAGGACACTCTTTTTTTTCCTTCCCTCACAAGCCTGCTTCCCAAAAACTATCAGTCTAGGGAAATATCCAAATCAAAGTCCTTCTGGCTTCTCACATTGGCCTGGCCTCCGAACACATATCCTTACTGGATTAGGAGACTTCTATAATTCGTATTAGCAGTGATCCAAACTGCATATCTGGATATTACTGAGGATTAAAAAATCCCCATCAACTTAGATGGCAGCCTGACATATAAACACCCCAAAACCTTGGAACCTTGGGTGACACTGACCTCTATAATTGGATCTAATGAGGGATGAAGGGCATAGTCCTGTCATCGACTGAAAAGAAAGGGCTAAAAGGAGGAAAATAAAATCAGAAAGTTCATTTGACCAGGACAGGTACACGAAGAGCACTGACTAGGAGTCACAGTGCCTTAACTAACCAATTGCCATTTCTGGACTCTGGTCAAACCTCCCTTGGGGGACAAGGTGGCCTTATTTCAATTGTGCAATGCTATGTAAGCACCTTTTCAATACAAGCACTATGGGTCTGACTAAAATGAAGCCCATTGTTAGACACATTTGACTGCTCTCAGAAAGTTGAATTTAAAGAACTAGTATACAAGGGATGAAGAATGTGAAAGAGAGGGTCATTTATATGCAATACCATTTGGATAATCTTCAAGAAGCTATGGATAAAAGAATGATGAGACATTGGTGAATTACACTCAGAAGTCTCCTAAACAAAGCTTGGGAAGGACTCTTAAAAGTAGTTCTATTTAGGCTTTTCCCACCAAACTTAAATAGTACCTGGCATATAGTAGCAAGTTTATATTTATAAAATAAGTGAGGGACTGGGGATATAGCTCAGTGGCACAGTGCCTACCTGGCAGACACGAGATCCTGAGTTTGATTCCAGGTACCAAAAATAAATAAATAAATAAATTAATTAATTAAATTAAATACGTGAGAATAGGACTGAGAATATCTGCTGGGAAGGGGTTGTTGATAAAATTTTCACAACTGGAACCACCTACTCAAAACATGGCAGTTTGAGTATGAGAAAGACCTGGGGCCCTTACAGAAGTTAAAAAAAAAAGGAGGGTCTAAGCTTAAGGGTGGGGATGGGGGATAAGGTACTGACCAGTAAGGAAGATGGTACAATCAACCTGTTGCTACTAAAGGATTGACACAGTAGGTAGTTACCCATTCTTTCTATCTATCTATCTATCTATCTATCTATCTATCTATCTATCTATTTGCCTATCTATCCATTCATCAGCCCTAGAGATTGAACAACAGCCTTCACACTGAACTACATTCCAAGCCCTTTAAAAAAAATTTTTTTTTTGAGATAGGGTCTAAGTCACTAAATTGCCCACCAGAGCTCAAACTTGTCCTCCTGCTTTAACCTACCAGAGTGGTGAAGTTACAGGTATGTACGTTCATAATATAGCACTCATTAGCTTGAGGGATAAAATCTGTGACTGCAAAACAGCTTGTTGTGAGGACAACATGAAACAGCAGATGTAAAAACTCATGCAGAAAGTTAAAATTGGACTGTGTGTTACCTAGAAAGGCAAAAGCACATTTTCTTTATAATCATGTTTCTGGGGAGGGGGAACTTTGCAGGGGAAGGGAATCTTCATTTGTTCTTTGAATTCTTATTTAACACCCACTGCACACCAGGCATAGTATTCATCACACTAAGTACTTGAAAACTCCCTTACAGTTTGCAAAATATTTTCACCCAAAGCATCTCAAGAGTAACTCAGTCTTTGTAATCCATTAAGTCCCCAAAGCCATTTAGAATCCTTCAATTCAAAAACTGTCAAATAGCAAACTAGTATTAACCTGTTTATTTTCTGTAGCATTTACACTAAGAAAGCCAAAATCACAGATTTTAAAAAACTTTTATTTACAGAGAACATCCACCTTGAGTAGGAATGTGATATTAGTACCAAATGAGAAACAGACAAAGCAAGTTGGCAAACCTAACGAAGACCAGTGGAGAAAATCTGACAAGAAACAGTCTCTTAAGGCCAAGAAGGTTAAGAGCGTGGAACACAAACTTGCAAGAGACCAAAAAACTGCAAACTATTCAGTGCAGTGCAATAGAAAAGGACAAGAACAAAAATCAGAAACCCAAGCCAGGTATAGTAGTCCATGCCTGTTGTGTAGTTTACTCTAAAGGGTGAGGAGGGAGGGTCACTTTAACCCAGGAATTTAAAGTCAGCCTGGGTAACATAGTGAGAACCCATCTTAAAAAAAAAAAATCAGAAGACCTAGGGTTGGATGTGAACTTTGCCACTGCCTATTTGTGTGGCTGTGGGAATTAGTTTTTTCCAGTCATCCAGACACAGATTCATCCGATGCCACTAAATCACTGGCTAGATTGGAAAATGCAAGATGCAGAAGATGCCATTGCTATACTCAAGTAAATCTAATTTCCCAGGAGACAGATAAGTAAACCAATAAAAAAATAGCATAAGCTATAAATGAGATATGTATGAACAGGAAGCAAAGTGTCTCTAATTCTAAGAAGTGAACTAGGGAAGGTGTCCAAGGAGAGGATGTTGTATTTTGAAGGGCACATAGAGAATAAACATATAAGCACCTGAGAAAATACAGGATGGAATGCAGGAATTGCTGGGAGAATTAAGAGAGTCCATACTGAGGCCAAGATGCCAAAGCAGTGAGATGGTATGTCACATCCTTCCAGGCCCCTCAGCTTCCCACCTGTGATGTGTGTAGCTTGCATCCCTTCTAGTTAGAGCATCTTGGAACATCCATTCTTGCCCTGAGGTCATTCATGTTCTTAAAACTATTGTATGTCGCACCTTCTTTTGAAGAAAGCTTAAAAAAAACTTGATGAAGTTGACAGAACCATGGTTAATTGGAGTCCAAGTGTCAGAACTTGACTCAGCAAAGGTGATCCCAAGGGTAAAGAAGTGAGTAATGGCCACAATATAATAGGACAATCATAAATGCTACTCACATAGTAATTTTGGCTGTCTCTTAACTTTTAATATGGGAAGTGGTTATATGACCAGGTGTGGCACATATGTTTAAAGTCAAATACTTGATAGCTAGGGAAAGAATCTCCATAGCTCTCTTTAGCCCTAGCCACAATGAGTGAAAGTACGGGTGCAGTGTTGTAGGCAAGGAAGAGAGTAGCTGGTGATGAGGTCAGAGGATGGCCACCTCACTGGTCAAGATTTTAGAACAAATGTGATGATGACTTGCACAGAGTCTCAGCTGACCACATGACAGCCATGCGACAAGTTCAAAATATAAAGCAACCCTGTATGGCAAATATTACCTTCCCATCACTGATTGGAAAACCAACAGTCAATGAAGTTAATCAACTTATGATGACAGGTACAGATCTTGTCTCATTCTATTCAAATACAGTCCCATTTCCTCAGGATTTGATGTGAATTACTTTATTCTGTGGGTTGCAGGAAATCCTCAAAGAATTTTACATAAGGGAGTAACATGATTAGATCTATTTTTGAGAAATTAGCTATATTTGTGCCAAAAATTATAGATGAGAAGAAGACACCATTTGGTAGGCTGTGGCAGGAACCTGGGTGTGATACAATCAAGGACAGTAAAAATAGACAGAAGGATGGGAAGATCAACAGATATTTACAGAATAAGATGGCATTCACAGACCACATAAGAGCCAGGAACTCCTAAGCCCCACCTCCCCAAGATGGCTAGATGGTGAGTCAGTGGAGAGAAGAGGTGGAGGACTTTGTGCAGGATATTTGGATTATGGTACAGTGAGCTTGAAGTAATCCATCCAGATTGAAGTCAGGGCTCTGCAGTACAGAAGACAGGCAAAGCTTGAGGCTTTGAAGCCGAAGATCGCAAGGACACAGAAGGCTTACAGCTGTGGTGGTAAATGAGTCTTCATATGAAGAGTAGGGCAATAACATTCAGAAAGGCTCCCTATGGGGAAACAATGCTCCCCTAGAGCCTAGAGGAAAAGAACATATCCTGTTCTCAGCTGTTCTTCCCTACCGCACCCCTTGATGTTCCACATGGCCATGAGACTGGTCCCAACTCGTGAACTATGGGAGGCAGCCTTGGTGCAATTAAGACCAGCATGTTCTCTCTTTCTCTCTCTCTCTCTCTCTCTCTCTCTCTCTCTCTCTCTCTGGGTGTGTGTCTTGTCTTGTCTTGTCTTGCCTTGTCTTTTCTTCTCCCCTGGGCAATTGTGGACATACTTGCTGAGGTGGGGGCTTCACAGGACAATGACAATGGAGTCTCTATTGAGTGGCTAGGACCCTGAAGCTTTTATAATGACTGCTATAGATGGAAATGTCTTGTGTCCCTCCAAAATTCCTATGTTAAAATCCAAACCCTCAAGATCGAAGTGCTAGGAGGTGGGCCCTTTGAGAGGTGATTAGGGAATAAGGATGGCTGGCGTCATCAAGAATGGAATTAAGGCCCATTTGAAAAAGACCCCTAAGATTCATTCGCCCCTTCTACCTAGTTTTCACAAGCAAAGGATAGTCATACATGAACCAGGCACTGATTCTGCTGCTGCCTTGATCTCTGATAGATACCCATTGCTTTAAGGCACCCAGTCTATGGTGTTCTGTTACAGAGTCGAAATGGTCTCTGACAGCAGCATGGCCTAAGCTACTGGCTACAGCTTAGAGCAGTGGTGGTGAACTTATGGGCACTTGGGCTGTAGCCAGCTGTTTGTATCACTGAAGGCTCTAAAAGTTTTGCCATCACTGGTCAGGAACACAGGATGTCACTGAAGTCAACATTTTCAAGTGCTTCAAAGAGGTACAAAGCCAGGCGGAGTGGCACACACCTTTAATCCCAGCACTTGCAAGGCTGAGGCAGGAGGATCCTTGTGAGTTCAAGACCAATCTGGGCTACAAAGTGAGTTCAAGGCCAGCCTGAACTGCATAGTGAGGCCCTGTCTCAAAAAATAAAGCCGGGGAGTTAGCTCAGTGGCCTAAGCACCTGCCTGGTAAGTGCAAGTTTGTGAGTTTGATCCCTGGTACCAAAAAACCCCCAAAAAACAAAGAGGTGCAGAGCTTCCTGACTGAAAGATCCTATAGACTGAGCACTGTGGATTTGGATTCACCGAAGGTGACTGGGGACAGACACAGCAGGGAGTGGTGATGTTTTCGGTTCAGTGGTCCTGCATCTAGCAAAGGGTAAACACCGTTCTCAGAAAGCTTTTCCTTTGTGGAGGCACTAGTGTCAGGAACAGGGTCGGCTGAGTGGGGCTCTGTATGAGCCGAGAACAGGCGCTGGGAGAACACACAGTTCTCGCCTCTCTCGGCCCTGGTTGTTCGCAGCCCACGCGTTCTTCACCATGGCAGTTTTCACACTCGGCCCATGGGGTTGTCACGTCCTTAGCTTGCTCTCTCACCCCAACTAACATCATCCCCCCAGTGGCTGGAGGATCACACATCATGCATATCAGATCTGGCTCCTAGGAAATGTCCATTCTACTGTCACAAAGACACAGGAACCACATTAAAAGCCAGTTCTCTGCCCAGAAAGTACTTCCAAGGCCATCTCTCCAATACCCATTTTGAGTCTCTTCTCCTCTCCACACTGCTTCCTCCTGCCTGTGTCACAAGTACTGCCCTTCGTCCAGCTCCTGAGACAGCGACTCCCCCAAACTACACATGGGAATATATGGACAGCATGAATTTAGGTGCTTGCCCAGGGATATCTGGTAAGGAAGTGGAAGGTCAGAATTTTAACAAAGATTCCTCTTACTAAGTTGTGGTGAAGATTAAATAGAGAATATCCAAATTTTTTTCAGCATACTATGATTATTCAATACAGTATCCTAATATTTCTCATTTTTTTTCCCCAGATTCCTCCATCTTTTGCAACTTTATTCTTGAGCTATTAAAGTTATTCTTTCCTGCCAGAATAACTCTCCTAGGAGCTTTGGCACTTGTAGGTGTCAATAAATGAGTTGTGCAAGGGTGTTAAAAAGTATGAGGGAGAAATTAGGCAACATTCATCATATATACTATCTGTACTTATTCAGAGCCTCTAACCCAGCCTTAAATCCAAGATAAAGTGGCTAATAGAAAATTTGAGTTTTATAGGAGGCTAGTTTAGGAGGCCCTTAATAGTAAAAGTTATATGTTATCAAGTATCTATTATGCACTAGGGACTGTGCTAAGTTCTTTGTCTTTATCATCTAATTTAACCATAAAAACCTCTAAAGTCTTACGATCCCCATTTTATAGACTGAAAGACTGGGACTCAGAAAGTCTGGAAAATTTGCTCATGACCACACACCTAGTTAAATGAAGAGTTAGGATTTAGCTTGAACCCTCAAATCCAAAATCACTATGCTAGATTTACCTCTCCCTCTTGTGGTGTCAGATTCTTTTAAAACCTTTAAATCAGGGTTGCCTCTGTGTGTCTGTTTTTGCCTTTGGTCTTTTCCAATCCCATTATCTATTCAGTATGTCCATTTAGTAGATACATACATGTTAGAGATGTAGCAACAGAGTAAGAAAAGTCTTGACAGTAACCATTTCATAAACAGTGCCCAACATCATTGTTACTACATGTAGCCTTTTGCTATGGCTCCTGGAGGATAGCACATTTAGAGGTGAATGGTGACTGTTGCTTCTGATTTTTTTCAAATACCAAATGAAATCCCTTTCTCTTGAAATGTGTATCCTGATATGCAATCTCAATAGTTTGAGTGGAATAAATGTTCTCTCAGTCCTCTCTTAGAAACAGCCTAATCCAACTGCTGTGCCACGCATGTCTGCTTCAGCTCCAAGTGGTTGGCAGACGGGCACAGTATGGTCTTCATGTAGGCAAGCTCAGAGCTCCCAGATTAGGGCTGGGGAGGCAGCAGCAGATCTAGACAGGCAGGTGTCCTTCCCTACAAAATATGTCTGCAACATAATCTGCCTAAAATGCCACTTCCCACATGGTCATCCTGCTTCCTTGGTCCAGCACCCACAGTAACCACCATCTGCAGGATAAATGCTAATCCCTTCCGTTGTGTGGCCCTTCACAAGCAAGCCAGACTCAACCAAATCAGCCTGGTTTCCATCACTTTCAACTGGTGTCCCACAAGTATATTAAAGCCTACCTCAAAATTGGTGCTTATGCTGCTCTTCATACCTTAAATATTTCCACTGACAGAACCCCAGGGTATTGCCTGACTTAGCCAAATTCTGGCCACCTTTCAAAGTATAGTTTAAATTCCACTCTTTCAGAAAGCTGCTCTTGCAATAGACACCACAAACGTATCTACCATCAAAGGGCATCCACTGCAGGGACAGCCAGTGTGAATGTGGCACGTTGGCTTCCTGGGGAGAACATAAATTCCTAAGAGAAAGAATTAGGCCTCTAACTTCTTTTGAATAATCTTATATTTGGTGATCAGAGGTTTATGTATTAGCTAAGTGTGCTATAATGATAATTCCTGTTTCTACTCTTTGCAAATTGATTTGCATTTTTAAAATCTAAGATATGTGTGCTGGAATTTCTGGATTCCTTAGATGTAACAAAAATCATATCTGAGTCTGCATTACATCATTTACAACTGCAAGTTTAAAGAAAAAGATGACTTTCTAATCAAGCATAACAGTACTGTGTGGCTCCACATATAATTGTCCTTCGAGTCTCCTGATTACGGAACCAACTAAGGAACAGAATATACAGAAGTCAGATGAATGAATATAAAAATATCAGTTTTATTTCTGACAAAGCTTGTTGAAGAACATAGCATGAGCTCTGTTTTGTGAGAACTCTCACTAATGTTCACCCCACAGTTTTGAACCACCCAGTCACTGGCACAACCACACGAGCCAGGCCCATCCTGTTACAGGGAGCGATCCCTGAGGTTAAGACATCTTTCCTACCAAGCACCAATAGCAAAAAGGAGGACAGGATGTCCGCACCTGGCGGGCAGGTCATTTCACAGAAGGATAAAGAGGCAGAGGGAAGCGCAAGTCAGCCTTCTGTATCTATGGACCCTTGAACATACCAAAATTCATGAATGCCCAAGTCCCCTGGACAAAGTGGCATAAATTTGCATTTAGCTGACTCACATCCTTTCGCATACTTTATATCATCTCTAAATTATTATAATACCTACACACTGCAAATGTTATGTTAACTGTTTTTATACTATATTATTTAAGAATTAATGACAAGAAAAATAGCCTATATTCAGCATAGGTATGGTTTTTTTCAAATATTTTCCATCGGAGATTGGCTGAATCCTCAGATTCACAATTTGCAGATACAGAGGACGAACTATACCCAGTCCTTTAATTTCACCTAGTGGGAGTGAGGAGGAATTACAGCAAGGTGGGGACAGAGACCTGGAAGCATTTCCTGGAGGAAGTTTCTCTACGTGGAAGCTCAAAGCCAGGAGAAAAGAAATTTTCTACTAATAAATGGTTCTAAGGTACAGGACACATCATACAAATATTAACCACTTAACACATATCTAAAAGGAGCTAAAAAATTAGTAGATCTAAGTTTTGCTGCTAAAAAGAACTAATTCAAAGATGTGCTGATTTCAGAGGGAGGTGCTGTCATGGAGATGTCAATTTACACACACATCATCCATTGAACTTGACATAGATTATTGCCAAAGGAGCATTTGTTAGAGTAAAGCCAGAGCACATATAAGGTGGGCCTGACAATTCAACAGGAATGAAGCACTCACTCATTCATTCAACAAAAATAGCTTAATTACTGTGTGCCAGACACTGTGCTTGGTCGGAGAGATACTAGTACACAAAACATGAATTAGCAGGTACCAGTATCAAGCAAGCACAAGGTGGCAGTAAGATTCCCAAATGCAACGATTTCTAAGAACAATCATATTAACTGATAGATTGGTTCAGAATGCTGTTACATAAACACTGATGCTATTATGAGGGGGATGTATTATAGTGATGTCCATAGCCATTCTAACAAGTAAAAATGAACGCTATTTGAAAAGACACAAGGGAGTATCAAGGGATATTGTCATTAAATTCATGTTTTAGAAGTAAATGATTCTAATCTGCTTCGGGTGCATTTCCAGTTTGTGTGATAGAGGAACATTACCTATAAATCCTTTACAGTTTATGCTTCCAAATGCTTCCTTCTTTCACATTGGCCTCATAAAGCTCTGGGAGAACTCACCGAGGACAAGGGCTTTAGATCATAAGGAGCACCCGTAACAGGAACTCTATGTCCTAAACTGTCGTGGGAAGAGACAGCACACACAATTGCCAGGGCTCTAGGGAAACTTATTGAAAGGAGCACAGCTGAAGAAAGGGCAGTGGGAGGCAGAAAAGAAAGAGAAACAGAGCAGGAAGAGATTCTGCCTTCCAGAGAGCCCTCCAGCACAACATGCTTCACACAATGCACAGGGTCTCTTTTGTCAGAATTCCTTAGCTGCACATTGTCCAGTGCCCTGGAGGCTGCAAAAACCATTTCAGCCCCTGACGGCAGGCATTTCGACCTCCCTGCCATGGTCAGCCAGGAGCAAGCAGCTCTGACAGTCCAGCTCCCCAGACAGTGGCAAGAAGTACTAACAGCCTCTTCAGATGTGTCTTTTATTTCCCGATTGCTGTTTTATTATTTTATTATTTTTATTCTTCTCCTTCTGGGCTTCCCTGCCTTCCCATGCAAAACTGGTTCAGAGATACCACTTTTGGAGCTCATTGTGTTGTCATGACAACTAGAATTTTCAAAGTTTATTTCTCCTCCTCTTTTCCCTTCCATGAACTTTCCTCCATCCCATCTATTACCCTATATGTTTTGCATATGAAACAGTATGTTCAAGACAGTAAGACCAGTATCTCCAACAGATACATTTTCTTGTTGTGCATTTCAGCACAGCATGTCCCTAAGGGGATGTAAAATTACCCCTGTTCTCACACTCTCCAATTAAAATGCCTAGCCTCCCAGTAGCCCGTGATGTTTGGGAGCAAGGTTTTAGGAAACAGCCAACAGCAGCGCCTCCTCTTCCTCCTGCAGAGAAAAGCAGATATGCTCCTCCCTGCTTATATAAGCCATGAACATGCGGTGGCTTATTTATCAATTGTTAGCTATGAAAACAATATTTAAGACTACAACTATAGGTGAAGAGAAGTGAAAATGCTTCCGATGTACTTCTCAGGGGCTTTCTCTTGAGATCAGAGAAGCTACCATTGCCAAAACTGATGGAGAGCAAATCCCTAAAGAAAATTTGCTACATTAATTGCTTAATTATAATATTAACCTGTACTATCAAAACCCAGGCAAGACAGGAAGGAAAAGGAACCAAAGCAGGAAGTGCAAACCTGCACTTTGCACTGAACACAAGCCTGGTAAGGAAGACTGTGGCTTCTGTCCTCACAGCTCCCACATCCAGAGGGAGGGAGCGTTTTTCCCTGCAATCAGAGCAGGCAGGAAAATGAAACTCTTGCTTGGTCCACACAGGGCTTGTGGCATCGTGAGGACCTCTGCTCTGGATCTCTGTTCTGGGATCCCAATCACCCAAAGGATGTGGTCGGAACAAGCACACTCGCTGTGGCCTGTGGCAGAGGCCCCTTCCCTCTGACAACCTCATGACCCCACTGCACTGTCCAACAGGGCAAAGTAGTATGACTGGGCCCAAAACAGGAACTGTGGGTGCAACTGATATGAAACTGACATATGGGGCCTCACCCAGATTAGGGTAGGAGCCTTTGGAGGTGAGAACTCTTGCAGTTATCCTTTAGTGTGTGTGTGAGATGGTTATAGGGTCTCCCCCAGGTAACAAAAGCTGTGGATGCTGGGCGCTGAAGTTCCTTACATTAAATAACACAGTACTGCTTAGAGGAGGACAAGACATAACCGTACATGTTCAACACAGATATAATTTTTCCCCAAATACTTTCAATCTGTGGCTGGTTGAATGCATGGACGAGGAACCCAGGACACAAACTGTATTTTTAATTTACAGACCTACTTAGTTTAAGACTTGACTTTGTGCTATCAAACAAGATTGATGAGTATTTTAACTGAGACTCTGCTTACTTATTGTATCATTCATCACTGGTAATACAGGACGATCCCCAAATGCCAAAGTCATACAAACTCTAGACTCACGGGTCCTTAAATTGGCTCTGAGCAGGATGAGATGTGTAGCTGGGGAACTAAACAGTGACAAGGAGAATACTGCACACTACAGTGGGGAGGAGGGGTACAGAGAAATGGGGAAGGGTGGAAAGGGTTGAAGAGAAAAAAAAAACAGAAGTAGAATGAGCAGAGGACTCAGAGCTAGCAGGGCAGGTGTTGGGTACAAACTGCTAAGAAGGTTGCAAACAAAGCTGCAGGAGAGAGATGACATCATGCTGAGTGAAGCTGTCAGGACTCTAGCTGGTCCTGTGTGATGTGACAGGAACACCTCAAGTGCTCACAACTCACTGCTTCTCTGCTTGTGGGATTTCTTCAGCCCTCTAGGAGCAAGCTCAGCACATAAAAATATCCATAACCCAAGCAGTTTCCCAGTCTCTCAATGGAGCAATTCTGAGGTACGTTCTACATGGTTCATTGTAGGGTTTCCAGCAGAGTGAACCTCAGCAGTCTGCACTGGTGACTCCCCCACTCAATTAATACATATTCTGGCTTATTCCTCTTTTCTGTCTCAATTTCCTCACTCATTGCCTTTTGGAGTCAGGGATCACTTCCTAAATAAATTACCTACATCCAGTCCTTTTCTAAGGGTCTTTATGGGTACCAAGGCTTAAACACTATATGTGAACTAGTTAGTCCATCATATAACTTACCTCCCCAGCAGCATAGCAGAGAAAAGGAGGCTATTCAACCAGAGGAGAATAAAGGTACATAATCACCAATCAAATGCCACTCACTTGTCTACTTTTTCTAGGAGAAAAAATTGATGATATTATTGCTCAGTTATTTTTCTTTTTAGCCCACTTGGTTGGGAAATCATGTTTTTAGATTGACACCATCCATGGAAGGAGCATAGCACTTCTGTGGAAACAGTGAGAGGGCAGGTGTTTCAGCCACAACACTGCACCCACAGAATCTGTAAGGGTCAGATCAGCACAGACCACAGGGCATGAACAGCAGTTTCCTCAGGTGTGATTTTAGTTTTCTTCCTAAGAATCAAGACTGCTATACAAAGTCTATTTAGTTTCTTCTTACACTGAGTGTTATTTGTTTGACTTGCTTCTTTTCTTTCTTAGCCATTAGAATAGGAAGTTAATGAGATTGAGGGACCTCATCTTGTTCACTGTCAAACCCAGTATGCCGACACATAGGTGTTTAATACATGTTTGTTGAATAAATATTTTAGTAAATGATCTCTCTTATTTTCTTCTACTAAAAGATTATTTTGTGCCTTCTTCTTCTAGTTCTTCCTCACTAAGGAGTTAATAGCTGTTAACAAGATCATCACTCTCTCTCTCATGGTGTTTGATCACTGGGTACCTAGATGGAAATGGAGAGTATAATGTCAAGACACAAAGGCAAGGGGAAGGAGGAGATCCTTCTGTGTATTTAGCATAGAAAATCATGTGGGGTATGGAAGGAAAATCCGTCTCATTTTAATGCTACACCAATCAGCTTTGACAAAAGTTGGTAGCCTCCTCTGACCCAATCATCTTCACCCTATGGACTTGTCAGTCATACAACAAATTAGTTATCCTGTTGAATCTAACATGGGTGAGAGCCATGGGGACCCTTTAAGAGGTTCTGGGGGGTCCTTCTTGCTCCCCCAAGTGCTCTTATAGCCTGTTCATTTCCCTGGCTCTTTGTGAAACATAGCAACTCAGTGCTCTCCCGCATATCAGAGCTTGCTTCTTCAACCCGAAAGAGTAATTTCAATATTTTTGCTAAATGAGGAATATTTTAGGACGCAATGATAATTAGGTGTTGAGAATGTAGTGATGCACTTGACACCAGGGGGAAAATAAAGAACTTTTAATTCTACTACAACTTTAACAGCATCTGAAGTTAACAGCTAGAAATGCCAAGCACCCAGTATATAACTAAGTTGTGAAGACTGTGATTATCAACTGGGGAAATTGAGAGGTATTATTTCAGTCACCTCAGTGTGCATGTGTCTGCAAGTGCACAGAAAACATGTCTAATTATAGGGCCTTGACTATGGGCTATAAGCTCAGAATGAAGTGGGGCTCTAATACAATTACAAATTTCCTCATAGCAAAGCCAATTACTATGAGATCTATAGACCAGAAAGACAGATATAAATTCAAGTTAAAAAAAATATTTCTAATCTTGAATAACTCAAGATTTTTGGCATTAGAGCCACAGTGAAGTAAGTATATGGAATAAATTATGACAGCAAATGAGCCATTAAAAAGGTCCTCACAACAGCTATGATTCAATTACACTGGGGTCTAGTCCATCATACTGATAATGACTAATGTGCCTCTTTCTTCATGCAATGAAGAGGTCCATGGCATTGTTCTCACACTTGTCCCTTGATGCCTGCAAAATAATGGGGTTCTACTGCAGTACTCTGTGATCAGCTCTTCAACTAATATTAAACTTACGTTTCAGAGGAATTATACCCATGGAATACAATGGCTAAATCTCAGGAAATTTTGTGATGAATACAGACATCCCACAAACAGGAAGTTGGCCTTTGATTCATTCACTGGAGGGCATTTACTGGAGCCTACCCACGTGCTTGTTAATTAAGCTGGCTAAGTGCTGGGGAAAGGAAAATGAACTCACCATGGTGTCTGCCTTCATATTGCTGTGAAAGAAGCAAAATCCTCCACAAATATCTATAAAATAAGGTAACAAGTACTATAATGGAGAAGTATATATAGTGCAATGAGAACTCAGACGAAGAGACTTGACCTTGAAGGATGAGTCAGAGTTCCCCCCACCCTCCCATGGTCAAATAAAGCAGCTGTGCAAGTGATTGTGGAGGGCTGGATATTTCTAGGCAAAGAAATGATTACCTGGGAAATCTAGGAACAGCAAGCTGGGCAGCTGTGATATGGGAGAGGAAACATAGCATTAAGGATGGAAAAGTAGATTGGGGCTAAGTTTTACAAGGTCAAGGGAGACAAGTAATATTCATTTGGACTCTTTCTTTAATGGATTGGCAGTGAGAGAAACTAGCAGTTGAGGCTGTGATTGTGATTAATCTGTTTTCAAGTCCTTAACTGCTAAAATTAAGTTAACTCTATTCATCTTTTCCTCCCATCCAATGTTATGGCTGTTTATTCTATTTCTGAAAATCTACTGGTCTATAATAATAAATGTGTGATTTAGTAATCATTGGTTTACTTTACTGATATTGTCTTATAATTTCCACATAAACTTGTGATATTTATTAATCTTCATTGTGGTTATTTAATTTCAGTCAGCAGGCAAATGTGGAAAATACAGAAGTGTCATACATTACTAGCAAGAATGCAAAAGGATACGTATCTTCTGGATGGCAGATAGGCAGTTTCTTACAAAACTAACCATGCACTTTCCATAGATCCCAGCAACTGCATTGTTGGGCATTTATTCCAGAAAAGAGAAAATGCACAGAAATGTTCACACAAAATCTTGCACATAAATGCTCAGCACAGCCTTACTAATAGTAATCCCAATCTGAGAATAACCCAAATGACCAAGGAATGCATTGCTAAGTAAACTTTGATCCAGCCACACTATGGAATATCCAGCAAAGGAAAGAAATGAACAACTCACACATGGAACAACCTGGATCGATTTCAAGGAAGTGATACTATGTCAAAATAAATAAATAAATAAATAAATAAATAAATAAATAAATAAATAAAACAGAAGAAGACAGAAAGAAAAACTGAATTCAGTAAGTTACCTACAATATTCCATTTCTATAAAACTTCCTAAATGTCAAAATTAGAAAAATGGAGAACAGATTAGTGATTGCTAGAGGTTCTGATGTTGGTGGTGGACAGAGAGCAGGACCATAAAAGGGAAAACAGGAGTCTCATAATGAAACAGTTTAATTGTGGGGGTGATTAGTCACACAAATCTACACACAATACAGTTGCATGAAGCTATATCCACAGAAAAACCAGTGCACGTAAAACTGGTGAAAGCTAAATATGCTTTACAGATAGTACCAACATCAATTCTTAGTTCTACACTATAGTTACAGGATGTTACGATGGGAAGAAACTGAAAGAAAGGCACAAGAGCTCCCTGTACATTTTCAACTGCGTGTGATTCCATAATTATTTCTGAAGAAGAAAAAGGCCAGAAAGAGAAAAAAGAAAGAAAGCTAGACAGGTGCTCCCCATTGCAATTTCAACAGTTTTTTTTTAGTTAATATAGTTTTGGATCGCTGCAGCTTATTCAGCCTTTGAGGGTCTTCTCATTCCCGTCTGAAACGATGTATTTTGTTGCCTATTAAGTGATGATTTTGAGATATCCTTTGGACCAATCTTGATATTATAAACCTTAAACAGTGAGTGTTTCTAGAATCTCTTTCCCTGGCTGTTTTTCCTTTTTGGATCCCCTCCATGGATAACCTGATCTGTTTGTACCATTTTCTTTGCCATGTCTGATAGTGTCACATTTTTTCTTTCTCTGTTCTTAAAACAGAAATATTGGCTGATCCTAACTACTTCTTTATCCTTGTAAACCTCAAACTCTTCATCTGAAATTGAACACAACTTCCTCACAGAATGAGAGCTTTTCTTTTCTTCCCAGTCTTATTCATCTAAGCAAAGGGAACCAAGTTTTCTAAGACATTCGTAATTGACTCTCCTGATCATTCCGTAAAGGACCTTCCTATACCCAGTATAACCAATCACTCACCATGTCCTGTCGTACCACCTAAACTGTCACCATGATTTTTCTCTTTACATCTCAGCTATCAGGGGTGGGGAGGGAAGGCTCATTTTCTGTCTGCAACTAGAGATTTATTACACTCTCACTACTGACTGATCGATCACCTTTCATTATTTTACCACCTTCTCTAATCTTTTATGTAATCATTCTAAAGCTCAAAACTAATTTAAGCTTTGTCTTTTGGTCATATTAAAAAAATTTAGCTATATTTTTACAAGTTCGAATTTATCAACTTTATGGCTTATTGAGTCGTATCATGGTTAAACAGGCTTTCCCACTTGAAGCTTATTTAATTGTCCATTATATCTTTGAACACTTTTATGATTTAATTTTAAAAAATGTTTGCAACTAGCTCTACCTGCAATTTATTTTGTTGTAAGATGGGAATTCAATTAAATTTTAGAGCATTTAGAGAGGCAGTTGCTATAATCCAGGACACAGTTCACAACTTTTCCAAGTGGAGTCAGTAGGCCTTGAGAAGCAATCAGGTAAGAATAAGTTAGGAGAAAGTATCAAGATTAACAAACGTTTCCAACCTGGGCATGGTGGCACATGCCTGTAATCCCAGCACTCATGAGGCAGAGGCAGGAGGGTTGCTAGCAAATTCAAGGCCAGCCTAGGCAACGTAGTAGTTAGTCAAGGGCAGGTTGAACTACAAAGCAAGACCCCATCTCAAAAAGCAAACCAAACAATCTCCAAAGATTTCCACCTGGGAATGACTGTGATAAAAGTAACAGAAGGAAATTCAACTATGGAACAGTAGTGTGTATATTTAATGGAAGGATAGGAGAATGACATAATAAATTCTGTTTGAGGCATCCTGTGTTTGAAATACCTAAGGAATATATCTGTAAAGATGTATACTTTGGAGCTTAGTAGTAGACAGGGAAAGCAGAGAATGGTTCAGGGCTCCCTAACCTGCTGGGCTCCTGCAGGACTACACGGAGGGACAAAGACAGAAATATATCCATTAGAGTTAGCACATTCATGGAGAACATGCATATATGTGAAAACAGTCTGTATGAATATACACAAAGATATCAGAGTATTGAGTCTACACTAAGTTAGAATATGACCAAAGAGATACAAGGCATGTGTGAGCAAATCAAGATACCAGGACTGTTTATTAACTTGATCAAACAGAAGTTCCATGTGTGAAAAATCCTCAACTGAAATTGAAAGACTTTTTATATTTGGCTGTTGTCTTCATCACCAAAAGGCACCTGATGACGCCCTAACTTAATTTCCAAGTTTTCAATAAAAAGGATAAAGCCTTATAAAATTCTACGTTAGTCTGATTATTTGTCATGATTATTCCACTCACTGATTTCTCTGTTCCCCTCCCTCCACACTTTGATCCTGCCTTTCAGATTCAATCCTTTTAGATTGAACTCTGACCTTTCTCCACCACCACGCACACGGGAGCGAATGATCCTCCTATCTTGATCAAGCCCTCACGACATGCCCTGGACCTACCTCTGCTCCCCTGGACAAGTAAGTGCAAGATAAGAGCCTGAGTTTTTTTGAGAGGGAATAAAAGAAAACAAGAGCCCTCACCTATCCCCATCCACCCAAAGCAACTGTATTATATTCCACTTTCACAGTCTCACCCAAGTATTATCAACACAGGACAATCCTGGGTGTGGGCACTGATTATACTTCCTAACATACTAAGTCCTCAGATGAAGCATAATGTCATCTAAAATTTAGATTATATATGCATCATGAACAACATAAGCTCCCTGGGGGGGAGGGTATTTTAAATTCCTAACATGGAGAACAGTGTTTGGTACCTAGTAGGTGCTCAATAAGTATTTGTTGACTTAATAAACTCAAAAAATCACTTTGTTGTGGTACTGCAGCAGGTATGGAAAACACATTTCTGTTTGGAACACAAACCAAACAGCAAAGACCCCATTCCTAGGGCCAAAGAGTGCTTTGTATGATGAGGGGCACTAGACTGAGTCAGAAACCACATTTTCGGATTTAAGATAAAGGGCATGCCTTGCTTACTTTGAGACCCAGTCTTGTTATTTATAAAATAACAATAATATATTTCTTAGGATCATTGCGCCAATCAAATGAATGTCATGAAACTAAATGAAATGCTGTAGGCAGTGGTGACAAACCTAGTGCATGCGTGCCACAGCCTGCTGTTCGCTATCACTGAAAGCTCAAATAGGTTCACTAGCACAGCCCGAAGGTAATGGAGAATAACTGCTTCAACTTTTTCGATTTCCAACTACTTTGGATGCTAATAATTCCCAATAGACAGCAGTTTTAACTGCCTTTTAAAGTGATTATTCTTAAAATATTTGCCAAAATGACATAAAAGGGTTAATATACTTATTGTGGTGTATGAATAAACCATGGTGCTAGGAAGAGAGGCAAAAGGCATGAGATGAGCAATAAACTATAAGAAAAAAAAAATCCTGACAGCCATATGTAGAAATGTTCAGCCTGTGACAATGACTTCTTATCTGTAATTCTCACAGGCTGTAAGCAGGGACCTGTCTCCACGGAGGATCTCCTGTATCCGTGAGTGTGCTCCTGGCTCAGGGTGCCAGCCTCTTTCTTAGTTCCCTTCAATCCTGTTCTCCAGGTCACATGGAGCATGGCACAAAAATAAGGCACTATGATGTCAGGGCAGATGCAACTATGTGGGAAGACATCTCAGCAGAAGAAACAAAACCCACGGGGTGCCAGGGACATTCATAACTCCGACTCAAGGAAGATGGTGTCCCCTGGGGCAGGCAGGAGAGGTCTGCACTGCACTGACGCTACAGTTTTAAGTTCTTTCAGCTTCCATTTCCTCATTTATAAAAATGGGGTTAGCAATAGCATCTGACTCATGAGGTTATTATAAAAATTAATTGAAACAATGTCTATAAAGTATTTAACATAGTATCAGGCACATGACAAGCTTTCAATAAATGTTAGCTCTTGTCTTTAGTATTATTATTAAATTCTATAACATAATTGCACAATGTTACTATGAGCAATAGATTCAACAACAGACAGATACATAGTGCTACAGGAGCATGTGGGAGAAAAATTTTAATCCTAATTGCACATGGAGATATGGGCCTGGAAAGATATCATGAAGGAAATCAAGGTTGAAACAGGCTGTGAGGAATGAGCAGGGATTTAACAAAGAGAACAGAAGGAGAGAAAAATGCAAGGACATTTCTAAGGAACTACAAATGGTGTACTGTCTAAATTGATGGCCCTGTGTGGGGCACAAGGGCACAGCTCATCCTGTTTCCTGTAGGTTGCCGTGATGGTCAGGACTATGAGAAAACATCCGAGATCATGCTAGTTGACTCAATGGAAGTGCTTGGTAGGTAAGAGTAGCTCTTTCCCAGCTGCTAACATTAAATACGTCTCATCTCCCAGATACTTAACAATTAGCACCATGGTATGATTTAATTTCCCTCGAAATTCTATATGGTATATATCAGCATCCTAAATTGTAGTGGATAATTGAAGGGTTAGAAAGGAAATGACTTGCCTCATATCATGCAGCTAGCAAGTGATGAAAGTAAGATTAAAAGCTAGAACACTGTCTACAGAGTCTTTAGTACCAAGTTATACTCATCACTCACACACACACACACACACACACACACACACACACACACACACAGCCTGTAACGGGAGTCAGGGGACCTAGTTTTACTCAAGATCTGGACTAAGTACCTGAGAATCTAACTGAAGGAGGCATTTTACCCTCTATTTGAACTTCCGCATTTGGAACAGGGAGGTTAGAAACAAACTACAAGGCAATTACAAAGAGCCTTCCTTCTTCAAAGAATTCTTATCACACTCTGAGACCCACTTTGACAACTGATATACAAAGCAGGGTCTTGGGGAAAGGCACGTGTTTTAGCTGACTCCTGTAAGTTTCACAGGGAATCCCTTGGTCACACAATTCACCCAACAAATGCACCTTTCCAGTCAAAGCAAGAGCTGTGAACATTCCATCGTGGTCATTATAAAATCTCCTGCCTGAGGGCTGTCTTGGTTGTCACTGAGAGTCCCTTTACTTTCACAAAATTTTCCTGTGTGGATGGCAGACAATTTCCTTCCACAAGGACATGTAAACTATGTGCAGGATGTGTTTAAGGATGTAGGTGTTTAGGCCTGGTAGATCTCATTCTAAGCTCTGCGCCTGTTGCTTAATAGTTTTGTGGGCTTAGACAAATTACTAAACCTCATTGTCAGTTATGCCGTTTATCAGAGAAGATAGTAATTCCTCACAGGGTCACTGTGAGGATTAGATGAGATGATGTATGTCATAGAATTTGGCACAATATTTTGCACATAGCATAGACTCACTAAATCACAACTTTAAAAGAAAATCAACCTGAAGCAAACTCTATTCAGCTGCTGTGAACTAGCCCAAAGGCAGAAGGTATATAATGTTAACTTAAACTCAACAGGTCTGCAACTTTCCCCAAAAACCTATTCATCATTTTGTGATCTCTCTCAGCCATATGGCAGCTCAATTCAGAAATCCAGAGCAGACCAAGAGACTTCCCTTTTATTTTTACCCCAGTACACATCTGACCACATAATCACAAGTCCTACAGGTGTTACCCAACCAGCATCTTGTAGATCCATTCCTTCCTCCCCTATCTCCACCCTACTGGATTTCTCTGCTCTTTCCTGAACTGTCACTCCCTCTATGTTCCCCACTTTCAGTCCTGCTTCTCTGTAGAGTATGCCCTAGGGTGATCACCTTCAAGTGAAATCTAGACATCTCTGTAGCTCACAATTTTGGAACCTCCCACGAGTTTCTGGGATCAAATTTAAATTCATTAGCTTGGCCCCCAAAGCACTTTCTGTCAAGCCTCTGCCTCTAGCTTCATCTCCTCTGCTCCCCCACATATTTTGCTAGAGGTGCTCCCAATTCTAGGACTTTTATCCTTCCTGATTCCCAGCCTGCTGGAATGTCCTCCTCCTTTCTTGTAGCTAACCAATACTCTTTCTCCAAAAGCATACACAAATGTTATCTTCCTCAGTTGGCCTTATCTGACCCTGGCCCCCTTCTAATTTAAATGTCTACCCCATTTTGATATCTCTTTAACTAGGCTACCAGCACCTGGAGGATGGTAGCTCTCTATCCTTACGCGATGTGGTATCTCCAAACCCTGACAGCAGGTGACATACAAGTGCTCAGTAACTATTGTCTGAATGAATGACTGAATTTCTCTTGGTTGACTCCAGTGTTAGAATCCCAGCAGGACAATCATAATAATTCACACTTATTTAAGCCAATCCTCTGACGCATCAATCTGACTTGGGAGAATAAGACACTTGTTAAATGAATAGCCATCAACAACCTCAAAGATCTCATCTGGACCAATAATCTGGGGAAAAATAATTTTCTTCTTAAGATCAGTAGCCTTTCTTGCTTCAAGTCAGCCCTAGGAAATATTCAGGTACCACCTCCTAATGTGCAATAACAGGTAAAATTTGGACCCAAATTTACATGGTCAGAATGATTTTTTTTTGTTGTTGTTGTTGTTGTTATTGTTGTTTTTGCGACACAACCTTTTTCTAGTTCTGTCACCTTTGGTGCTAGTATCCCTGAGGGAGACCTCCCCGGTACATTAAAATAAGTATCTAATCAGGAGACCTTGGGCTTAGCCCTGAAGATAAATTTGTCAGTCTGTTTCTTGTGGCCAAAGTATTATTCATCTACATAGCCTAGGTATTATTCATCTTTGTAGCCTCAATAATGTCTTGCAAGTAGTAAGTACTTAAAGTATGTGACCTACATATATTAATCATAAGCAGATCTTGAGGGGACTAGACTTCTGAAATGATTTGTACTTAGACCTCATTATATGTACTTTGTATGGCTTTCTTCATTAGTTTATGGTCTTCTTGTTCTATTCATCTTTGTAACTTAATAGCCTAGCAAGACATCTTTTGAATAGTAAACACTAAATAAATTGATCTGAACTGAATTTTGAAGCCCAACCAACCAACCAGTTAGGCACCAGACATGACAGTAGTCATATTACTTATCACAGGAGCCCCTCCTCTCATTGAAGAGCTGCTACAAGAAGAACTACTTTTCTAAGATTGACAGTTTACTCCTCCCCATCAGTCCTTAGGGCAAGAAGACCTTGACGGTGAATCTACTACCTTATATGCCCAAGGCCATGTGGCATAGTGAAGACCAATGTACGTGAGTATGTGTGTGCATCAATGCATACACAGTTTAAAACCTTACCCAGATCTGCATAGTCAGGATGATATTCCCGGCTACACACAGCCTTTTTCTAGTTGTGCCACCTTTGGTGCTAGTATCCTTGAGGGAGACCTCACTGGTACACTAAAATAAGCCTCTAACTAGGGATTGAGAAATTATAACCCCAGGTCCTGCCTCTGTCATTAACTAGTAGGAGTTTGGCTTCTTTTAACCTTCTTATTCATATCTCTAAATAAAACACTGTATATCTACTACACAGAGTTGTCACAAGGAACAAATAAGATCTTGAAAGCAAAGATGCTTTGAAATCTATGACATGCTTTAGTTACATGAGATTTCACACTGCTCCGCATGTTCGTATGTAAGCAGTTCCTATCCTGACTACCGCTGCCCCATTTGGAGACAGTTCACCTGCTTCCCTAAGCCTACCTCTCTCTTGCCAGAAGCCCTGGGAACAGTGGGTGGAGACACTGGAAAAGCTCGGGGTCATTTGCTGTTTGTGTGAGTCTCCTGCCCTGTAGCCCCTGACAGCACTTCAGGATGTGCTTATGCAGCCCTGGTTTGTTTCCATGGAGACAGGAAGCTCTGCTTCTCTTCAAGCCTAAGCTAATGGTTTTCATCAAATCCTGTTTCCTCTGAGACAAGTAAAAAATGCTACAATGCTTCCACATTCATGGTTCATCTTTAAATATGAAGCCACCTCATTGTCTTCCTTCCACCAATACCTGGACCCAGTCATTTTCACAGTTGGTACACAGGGGTTCGTGAGCACCTGTCCTCTCCCATCCAGACTCTCCCTCACTTATGCAATGGTAGGGGCCATGTGTGTACTCCCCTCCCCCACTACTATTACTGCCTCTCTGTTCTCGGAATAATCTTGGCACACAACATTTAAATTGTGTGCAGGGCACTGGGCATGGTGGCACATGCCAGTAATCCCAGCACTCGGGAGGCTGAGGCAAGAAGATAGTTGTAAATTTGAGACCAGCCTGGGCTACGAAATGACCTCACGGCCAGCCTGAACTGCAAAGTGAGACCCTTGTCTCAAAAAGACCAAAAAAAAAAAAAAAAAAAAAAAGAAGAAGAAAAGAAAAGATTTTTGCAGGTCACAGGAAATCCGTTCCCTGGGGATAAAACTTTTAGAGCTATTTCCCGGCGAACACAAAGAACAAAACCAAACCAAAGCCCCACTCCAAGGAGTAAGCTTACATCCTCTGCAGATGCATAAGAAAGCTGAGCAGGCAGCAAAGAGAGCCCACAGCCCCTACTGTACACAGGACCAGCTGCTACTGAGCCCTCTGCAGACACCAGTGCAAACCCTCCAAATGCTAAAGGGAGGTGTGGAGCATCAAAACATGGAAAAGAAACCAGGACATAAATATTTTGGTCCCAGTCTGTAAGGCCTCTACTGATAATACTCCTTTAAATGTCAGAATTTATTCACACCAGCTGTTCCCAGCTGCTACTGCCACTTCTTGGGCATCTCTAGAAGTGCTAAAGAGGCATCTGCCATGCCATTTTCCTGGAATCTCTTAACCTGATGAGACTATGTCCCAGCCAGAGAGGAGCTGATGGCCCCACTGCTGGCTCAAGACAAACATTCACAGACTGCTCTTCAGATGACAGGACTACTGGTAGGAGACAAAGATGTCACTATTTTCAAAAGGGACAACTCAAGACAGCTAACGGCTAATCTATGCCAGACCTGGGGCTAAGCACATGGATACAGAGACTTGTCACGCATTTTACTGAGAAAGAAGGAAGCTCCAAGTAACCTCTCTACATGCATGATGCAAATAAATGGCTGCTTATTAACAAGAGGATGTGGTGGATTAACTAATGGTCAACTTGTAACACTCAACTGAACTGAATCAGCGTGGGTGTGGAAGGCCAATCTGAGGATTCTGTCAACAACATAAAAGGAGAACTGGAGGGGAAGAAGATGTGCTATTGATTCTCGTGGAGAAGCTTGTCATGCTGGTTTTCCTGATATGAACTCAGCTGTTCTCATCTTTGGAGGAGCTCAGGTCCTCACCATCACTAAGGATGGCTTCAGTTCCCTTTGGGGGAGCCCTGGTTCTTATCTTGCTTATCATGAGTTGATTTACTGCTAGTATTTAGAACCCTTAGGAAATGACTGTTTCTCAGAGGTGTCTTCCATGTGTCACTGGTTTTTAGGTTTTGAGTCTGTTGCAAGATCCTATTTCTTCAATTTGTTGGGGATGAGATGCTACTACCTACTTGGCCCAGCCCCTGGTTCTTTGCCACTGGCCCACAGTAATTTTGTTGACTCTTAGGCAATCTCAGTCTTGGTATACCAGGAAGAACAGCTGCTTAAAACAATTATTTCACTATGGTACAATCAGCAATAACAATAGCATCAAACACGGCCTAGAAAATGACAAACTGAAGTAACCATTAACTTGCACCTTTAATCATATGAACTACATTTATAGTTATATAACAATATCTAAAACAAACTAGAAAACTATACACAGTAAATATGCCCTCAATGTGCCAATTTTACCCTCAGGGGAAAAAAATTAAGTGGGGCTAGGGGAAAAAATAGAGAAATAGAAGAAAAAGAAGTGATTAGAAGCAAGGATGGAGGACAAAAGAGGATCATGCAAACTTTGGGAAACTGGTGCAGAAAACAGGAGAGAAAGAGAGAATGAAGAAATAAAAGGAAGAACACAACAGAACAGCAACCACAATAAAACTAGAAACCACATTCACACTCACATTAAAAAAAATCAAATAATGAAGGAAAACAAAACAAACAAATAAGAAAAGCAAAACAAGAAAAGAGAGAGAAAAAGGTCTACTTCTAGGTTTGTCTCTGCTCTCACTGGTTACAACATATGGAGACAGAGTCCAGATCTGTGTTGATTTATCCCAGCAAGCCATCAGTAGCTTTATGATGGGGTAATGCATAATCTCAGCAAACCTGCAACTTTATTTGCCTCAACGTTCAGGCTGGTTTCTGACCCTGAGGCTGGGACCAGACCCATTCAGCCTGTAGCAGTCAGCACACCTTCTGCAGGCTTAAACTCAGTTGTGAGCTGCTAAATGAACACAGCGGTTGTCCTGAGTTCTGAGCTCAGTTGGCCACTCTCCAAGATGTCTCCTGGCCAATTATCCTCTGCTGTGGGACATCCAATCCCACAGCTCTTGCCACCAGCCAGTGCAGTCTTCCATGTCCACTGCTCCCTTCCACTGCTGTCTGTTCATCAAGGCCTCTGGGTTGCCACCAGTCACTGTGGGTCCACAAGGTTGAACTGCTCCTCTGACACAGTGATCCCAATTCAGGAAGAATGTGCTACTTACTACCTCCCTCTTCTATGTTGAATTATTTCTTTTCTTTCCTCATAGGTTTCAATTCTTGCTTCAGATCCTTCCTGGGCTAAGGGACCCACTTCCCTCCTTCTTTTGTTCCACATGTTGCTATATTCCAGTGGCTGGACAGAAAATCTCAGAGAGGCTCTTTCTCTGCTGCTTGCCACTCTGCCATCTCTGCAGGCCACAGCAGCTCTGTGGTGCTGGCCATATGCCCTGCAGAGCACTGGTACTGTACCACTCTCACATCAAAGGGCCTGGTACTTACCTTGAGTGTCACTTCCTGGCTCCAGGGCAGATCTCTTAGCCTGCTGGCACAGATCTTTCATCCCACTGGTGCAGACTTTCTAACTTCCACCACTGACCTTTGGGCCTTTGAAGTGTAGATGCTTGATAGACTTGCATGAGGCACTGCCGTGGGCTCTAGGCCTCTAAGTCAGTTGGGCTCATTGAGGACACTGCCATGAGCTCTAGGTGAGCTTCAACTGGACTCAAGCAGGACATCGCCATGGGATTCAGGCCCTCAGCTGGATTCTTTGGGTCTCCAGTGTGTGGACAGATTTTCTGCATTCTTCTGCATTTGACGTTTTGGGTGAATATTATAAAATAAATCCTACAAATTATGTGTCCTGTATTAAATCCATTCCCTTGTAAACCCTGACAATAACAAAGTGTTAGACTTCTCACCCATGAATGTGATACTAAACACTTCATTTCTTTCAGTGTGCCACCATTTCTCTTCTGGAGAGAGATGCAGGAAAATGAAGTGATGCAACTCCACACCAGAGAGCATCCACATGGCCAGACACAGGCACTGTCTGATGGAGCTGTGCTCTGTCCCATTTCCGGCTTGGTTAAGACATACCTTGATCCCAAATTGGAGTCTTAACTAGAACACCAATGGCTTTTGCTGTCACCACATCTATTTTTCTCTCTCCTTAAATAGTATGAATCTGTCTTGGATTTTCTAAATTAAAATATGGACACACTTAGGAAATAAGTAAGGATAAAGAATATCAGACTAAGATGACACACACTAGAGAGAATGCCCTAAAGTAGACATAGGAGAAGAAAGACATCTCCAGGCAGGACTTCCCTGTGGGCAGTAACTGCAGGAGTGTGTCTGAGTTGCAGGTACAGGCTGGCTGGAAAGTTACCTAGAGCAGTGCTTGGGCATAACAGATGTTGGTAACTGCTAAGTACACACGGAAGAAATCTCATTAGGTCTTAAGACTCTCCACTCAAGACACATACTACTAAGAACTCTTCCACAACGTCTCTCATTTCTCCTTTATAGTCATTTCACAAATTACCACATGGTTGGAATAATATGATTGTTGATCCTCATAGTTCTGGTCTCTCCCAGTGCCAATCTCTCCCTCACTGACACTAGATAAATGTTCTTCTATATTCCTTTCATCCTAAATTTTGTGTATATGATATTTTGACTTTAACATTTTAATTTCTATTTTTCTCAATGTAATAGGTGCAGCCTTTTAAAAGTCAAATAATTTTGAAAGACATATAATGAAAACAGAATTGCAGTCTTCAGTCTCACCTCTCACAACCCCTGAATCTCACTCCCTGGAGGCAACCGTTATACCATTTTCTTTTGGTATTCATTTCCAAATTTCTAAATATTATGGTGAAAGCACTCTTTCTCTATATTTCAATTTTAGATACTGTTTAAAGTCTTTCTTACTGTGGAACCTAAGATTTTAGTCTTTGACACCTCCTCCCTCTCCCCATATTCAGTCTCCCCCATCCAATCAAGGCAATTACAGTACCCTAACTACCCTAACAGTGCCTCAAACTTTAGCACTGACAATGGAAACTTGGTTGGTAGCCAAGATGCCCAGAGGCATTGCTATGCTTCTTATTTCTTTAGTGGTAACACTTCTGTATTTTGTGGAAATAAATGCCTGGAGAAGGGTGTACAAACACTTGCATGCATCATATATATAGTTTTAGCAAAACCATGAAACTCTTATGAATACAACACATCATGGCATTTATTAATTTCACTTTTTTTTTTAAAGATAGCACTTGTAGAGCCCTCTGTCATCCTATTCAAATTTGATCTCCATACCTTCCAGGCCGCTGACTGCTGTCACTTTGTAATTCCCTTCACCATCCTGTGCTTTGCCTCTCTTCTCTACTGAATCTCTTGTTTCCCTGAGCATCATGTCTTTCTTTCTTAATTAATTCCTTTTTTTGGTGACTTATGTCCTCCAGTAACTTCTTCAGAAAGGGTATCTGAAAATACTGCTATTCCATCCCCGTGAATAATTCATACTTTGGCTGGATATATAATTTGAACATGAAAATTATTTCCCTGCAGAATGTTATAAGTTCTTCAACACTGAAATTCCATCTCACCCCAGAAAGAATGGTTATCATCAGCTCAACCTACAGCAAATTCTACAGGGGCTATCGGGAAAAAGGCATTCTTTTCCACTATTGGTAGGAGTGTGGACTGATACAACCACTGTGGAAATCAGTGTGGGCATTCTTTAAAAAACTAGGATTAGAGGTCCCATCCCACCCAGCTCTTCCCTTTCTGGGTATTTTCCCAGAAGAATTAAAAGCATCATACCACAATAATACATGTGCACCCATGTTTATGGCAGCACAATTTATAATAGCTAAATCTTGGCAACAATCCAAATGCCCATCAACTGAGGAATGGATAAAAAATATGTGGTCTTTTTATGCAATGGAGTACTACTCAGCCATAAAGAAGGATAAACTTGAGACTTTTATAGGTAAATGAACACAACTTGAGACTATACTCATAAGTGAAATAAATCAGACTCATTGTGTAAACATCATATTGGCTCCCCAGTGTGAGAAACTGAAAGAGTAAATAAGTTCTAAAATGCACAATAGATATTGTGACATGGGAAAAAATTATGTTCAAAAGGAAAAAGGAACTAGGATGGGTGAAAGGGAAAGACAGTAGAGAAAAGGAAAAAAATGCAAGTCAGTTATACTCTTAGTGTCTCTTACTTCATTAAAAAGGAAGGTTTGTGCTAATACCAATTGCAGAAATTTTTGTGTCCATGTCTTATACCCTGAGCAACTACTTTAAAGATAACAGCATATAATGTATTAAATATTGTTATTCTGCTATTATTTTGTTATGAAAATTTTTAACCTTTTTTCCATAAAATAAAATAAATTTAAAAAGAAAGTTTTAGGCTTTATATTGGTTTCTAACTTTCAGTGTTGCCATTGAGAAGTCCAGTGCCATCCTGATTGCTGGCAGATAAACTGACCACCTTCCCAACTGCTAGAAGCTTTCAGACTCTTCTCTACTCTGATGTTCTGAATTTCATGATACTGTGCATTGGTGTGGTCTCTAGCTATGCTGAGTGCTCTGTGGATATTTTCTTTTCTCTTTTCTTTTTTCTGAGGTACTGGGTACTGAACCCAGGGACTTTGCACTGAGCTACATTTCCAGCTCCTTTTTACTTTGACACAAAGTCTCACTAAGTTGCCCAGGCTGAGTTCAAAATGTGAATCCTCCTACCTTAGTCTCCTAGGGTGCCACCATGCCTGACATCAGTAGGCATTTTATGGTTAATCTACAAATTCACCTTCCATCAACCTACCATACAAACTAACATTACATTATATTCAATGTATACGTTTTAGCTGAACATAGTTTTATAAACTACTTAGGTTCTATGTGCATGCATTTTTATTTATGCAAATCACATTGCATCACATTGTTTCTTTGTTTTCACTAAATGCTATTCTAAAAATTTCCTGTGTTTTATGTGTGCATGGTATCTGTTGCTCCCAAATCCCACATCATATGCCATGGTATGCATCCAACATTGTACCTATCTAAATCTCCCTGTTATGGGCACCCAGGTTGCCTCCAACTCCCTACTGCCAAGAAACAATGCTGTAGAGAACATCCTTGCACATGTCTCAACAGATCTCTTAATTTGGCAACTTAAGTCTTTAGATTCAGGGAACATTTCTCACATTTTTCTTTGTTAATTTTTTCTTTCCCATTTTACTGTTCTCTTTCTGGAACTCCTGTAATACTTAGATGGTGCGTTGATCCCATTCTTTTTTCTTCTACTTTTTAGGTTATTTTCCCAACTTTACCTTTGACAATTTACCATCTTTTTACTGTTACCACATTTTTACTTCAATTCACTTATTGGTTTTACATTAATTACATTTTACATTAATTTCCAACAGATCTTCTTAACCTCAAAACACATAGTAACCTATTATTTTATATACTACATTATTTCTCTGTTAATATCAAATAGAGTTTGCAAAAGTTGTCTTCTACTTCCTCCATAGTTTATATTCCTTTAAGTTCCTTTTTAAATTTTCTTTTGGATATTATCCTCAGTGAGCTGACAATCACTAGCTGCATGTTAAGATTTAAGAGGAAGACACAGAAAGCTTAATGGAAACTCTGCATGCATAGTTCGGGCTTGTGGAGTAGTAAGTTTAGTGGATCCTCCCAAAAAGGAATGTTCATGTCCCAGTTTTCAGAACTCCTGAATGTTACCTTATTTGGAAAAGGGGTCTTTGCAAGACAATTACGTTAAAAATACTCAGATGAGGATATCATTCTGGATTATGCAATGATCCTAAATCCAATGACAAGTATCCTTACAAGAGTGAGGCAGAGAGGCAGACTTCACAGACACAGGAGAGGAAGAAGCAATGTGAACATAGAAAGAAGAGACCGGGGTGATGGGGCTATAAGCCAAGGAATGCCTGAGGTGCCCAGAAGCTAGAAGATAAAAATGAATAAAGTCTCCCATTGAACCCACATAGGGAGCACGGGATTGCCAGATTTTGGATCTGTAGTCTCCAGAACAGTGAAAGAATAAATTTCCACTATTTTAAGCTGCTTACTTTGCACCAATTTGTTGCAGCAGCATGGGAAACTAATATGGTAAATCTTGCAGGAGGTGATGGGGTGGAGACCTGTTGTTTCTCTAGTCTTCCCCAAATATCAGGGCAAATAGATCTATTCTCAAGACATTTTCCCCACAGAAGAATCTTCTAAACTCCTACCAGGTTGCTACATTTCTGAGAAAGCAGAAATGGGCCACAGTAATGACAGTTTGTGGACTGTCATTAAACCACCCTGTCATTAAACCGTATTTCTTTTCTTTTCCTTTTTTTTGTGTTTTTGGAGACAGGGTCTCACTATGCAGTTTAGGCTGGCCTTGAGCTCACTTTGTAGCCCAGGCTGGTCTCAAACTCAACAACAATCCTCTTGTCTCAGCCTCCTGAGTGCTGGTATAACAGACATGTGCCACCGGCAACCCTCCTGTTTTCATTACAACCTGTCAAGCTCACCCTAAAAAGCACCTAATGTGACCATTCTAACCTTCCCTGAATCAAATGTCTGCAGAGTAGGCCTCCTAACTGGTGCAGAGGGTGAATGGGGCAAAAATTGTCAGCACTGTCTGAGGGTTGAGACCTAAGCCAAAGCAAAGCATAAGAATTTTCAGTTAATGTTCTTATTTGTAGCACCATACATATTCATTCCATCTCTCAGGGATATCCGAACTCTCTAGTTTTTGAGCCTTTCGTGTGCTCTATAAGGCATTCAGCTTGCTTTTTAAATTGGCATTCCTTATAAACTGACATTTGCTATAGGCAATGTCAACTATCACATTTTCCATCTTCAAAAATTTGTTCACATTTCTCATCTGTTGTAATTTCTCTTTCTTTCTTTCTTTCTTTCTTTCTTTCTTTCTTTCTTTCTTTGCACCAGGGATCAAACTCACAACCTTGCGCTTGCCAGGCAGGCGCTTACACCACTGAGCTAAATCCCCAGTCATTGTTCTCTTTCCTTTGTGCCCCTCTTAAAATTCCTTTCCTGTATAAGCAGATTTTCAAGAAATGACCAACTGAAGTCAATCTGCAATGCTTACACATAAAGTATCACTTTATAACTTGTCATTTTAAGAACCTAGGCCATTCTGACAAAATATTAAGTTTAGTTTTTGCTTAACATTCTCTAAAATAGATCCTGGTCTTAGCTATCCTAAGATATTCCATTATAGCCTCTTCAGATTCCGCAACATGTCTCATTCCTTCATCTTTGCTTATGGCATAGCATTACCCTTCCTAGAATGTTCACTTACGTATTCTCCATCATCATAGTACAAAGTTTATATCTTGAGCAAAATCCCAATCTTTCACAAAACCAAACCACATTACTTCAGACCATACAGATTTGTCCTCCCCCAAATGAATTACATCTGATAATATGTGGGGGGGTGAAGACCTCCCATGCCCTGTTTCAAGTACATTGACTTTTTGACAAAACATGTTTCTTAAGGGGAGCAGAGACCATGCCTTTAAATTTGTGTGTTCTTCACAAGTACCATGATATTGGACATCAAGTACTCTCAAATTGATATAAATAGATTCAAGTCAGCCAATATGGAATTTGATGGCCAGTACACTACAGAACAAGACATTTTTGATAATAAAACAAGTATCCTATTCAACTTGTTGACAGAAAGCTACTGAGTGGAAAGAGGGATGGACAAATGAATTCTTAGATGCCACGTTCAGTACTAGGTCAGATGCAAAGATTTTTTAACACTTTAGAATTATGAAGATGCTTAAAGCATCAGTTCACTATCACATTCCCACCCTCTGTAACAGCACTGGTACACAGGGACTGCTCAGTAAGTATCTTCTAAACAAAGGTTAAATGAGTGAATCTGTCATTAGTTGGGAGGCATTAATTTCCAGCTGGTAAAGAAGAGTAACACATTTGGCTTACCCAGAAAGCACTCCGAGGACTAGGTTCAAAACAAAGAAGGATCCAATGATGATCAGGGGAATGAAGTACAGCCAATTCCAGGTGGCTCCTAAGGCATCATTGGTCTGAAAGAAAAAGAAAAAAAAAAGGTTCTTTAGCACTTAAAGTCATGTATTCCTTCACACATGAGATGATGTAATAGATAAAGTGAAACACAGTTACACATTACTGCACCTCACCCCAACTTGGTTTCACTGTGTGTTAACTCATTGTTATGAACATAGTCAAGACATAGCATCAGCTTCTCCATAATATCCTGAGTGGGACTAATCTAACACCCTCACTTAATGGATGAGAAAATGAAAGGCAGAAAAGTCAAATACTTTTTCAAAACCATGCAAATACTAATCAGTTTCATCACAGTGCTTCGTGATGGGAGTCCTAGGCCTGTGCACACTAAACTGGACAAACCCTCAAAAAGACAAAGGCAGGCCGTGCCCATGACACTATCCTGAGGATACTAACAAAGCCCATAATAGGTAGAGCTGCTTAGAAAACAATTAAAGTTATCCATATCTTTTTAGCCCTTGACCTGAGGTCTGAGTTTTCTTCTTTCATCACCATAAAACCTGGCCCATGCCTCGCCAGCAAAGCTTTAGATGGAACAACGAATTCATCTACATTTGAGGAATGATCACTTGATACCTCTCTCTCTCTGTCTCTCTCATGTTAACATGCAGTGAAGTGAAACGGGATAGAAACTATATGCTGGATTCTGGTACCTCAAAATGGATGCAAAGCCCTTGAACGACTGGGGATTGAAGAAGAATTACACTACACAACTTGTCCAAAGCAACAATCCTTGGCAGGATGTCTTATTAAATTCTTGAAAGACAACATGTGAGCACACTGAAAGTCCTAACATGTGTGCCTCTCATCTACAGGTTCTTCTCAAGTTCTGCTCGCTCTCTCTCTCTCACTCTCTCTCTTGCTCTCTTTCTCTCTCTGTATCTTTTCAGATGGTTTTCCCAAACTCAAATCACTCCTGACCCCACTCTGTCCCTCACACAAAAACTTTGATACCCACTTGAAACTCACAACAAATATTTTAGCCCCAGTTCATTAGGGAATCAAGACCATGAAAGTCAGACATCATGCCTAAAACTCATATGCTGACTCAGTAAAATTAAGACCAGGACTCAGAATTTTTATGGTGAAATGTTTCTCCTTTCCTTCAACTGATAACTATTTTCCCACTTGCTACAAAGCTTTGAAAAAATAGTTCGATTCAGTGTCCTCATTCTTCCTGTGGACTTATATGTCACTTTTTTCTCCCAAATTATCTCATTTTCTCTCTGCCTCCCATTCAAATATGTCAGTCGACAGAAGTCAGCCACCCATTGATCATGACAGCTATCACTGTACCGTAGCTTTCCAGGCAGAATAGCTTGTAAGGCAAGCTCCTTTCAGCAAATTTGTGCCTTTGTCTTGCCATTGCACTCCTCAGAGAGACAAGATTACAGCTGAAGCAGATTCAAAATTAAAAATAAATGATAAAACACTTTCTGGCCTGAGTGGGACAAAGGCAGAGCCCTACCAATGTCAGTGTCTATGATCCAGTTATTTGGTTCTATCCAGCCTGGACAGTTAAATGCAAGCTAGGAAGACACAAGCAAGACCTCAAAGACAGTAATTCTTAATTATCAGAAGAAAGACATGGAAGAACTGGGTGCCAAGAGCCGCAAAGGGCTATGATGGATATGGGGAGCTTCTTTTTCTAACAGTGCAGACATGGGCTGTGAGAATAAAGGCAAATTGAATGATGCCTCTATAGCTATTTTTATCTTTATTCATGTCAATAAATCAAGAATTCTGCGAAGACAGGTTAGCGCCAATGGTTTACCAGTGGGTTCCAAATCAATCGACTTTCTGGCCTGATCAATCCTCGTATCATTTTTTAGCAGCAAAGGCTGAGTCCACATCTTGCACCAGACTGAGACTCATTTGCCCATAAACATGAAGTCACGTCAACAAATGACAGCAATGCAGTGATGGCCCCTAAGGTATCTCTGGTCTCACAAGTTACTGAGCTATTGTGGTTTAAGGATAGCACAGAGCAACATCACATGGATGATTCTTTGCAAGGGCTTCTGTAAAGTGAATATGTCCAAAATTACGTTCTTTTCCTTGCTATGATCTGTAATACATGAACATGTTTTGTGGGAAAAGGGGTTCAGTAACTGGAAGAACATGGAAAATACAGCAAATTATGTGTTTCTCAAGCCTGTCAGAAGACCTATGTGTGTGTGTGTGGGAGGGAGGGGGCTATTTACTTTGTTTACATCATTTCTTAAATTTCCTGATTGTGGAATCCTCTTTTTCAAAGAAAATTCACTAATGCATCAGGGAATATAGTGTATGAAACAGATAAAAGGGCTCCCTTCACTGCCTGGAAGTCTGGAATGTGTTTCCCAACTCCTCTGTAAATACTTATCTGAATAATCTTTTTTAGCCCCTGTTTTATGAGAATATTTTGTGTTTGCTTTAACCTATATTAAGGCAGGAAACTTAACTGTCTGCTTACTTTTATATGTTTTATATATAGCACCTGACAATGGGTCTGGCACACAGAGATACTTAACTCATCAATAGCCACATGTTTAATAAGATGTTTCTCTTGTTAATAATAAACCAGTACAAACACATTCTAGGATACCCTCTCCATGTGTGAAAGTTCCTCTAAATTGCTACAAATATCATCCACCACACGACTAGGTCCTCCTAGATGAAAAAAGAGGAAAAAGCAGGGGATTTAGCTCAGTGGCTTAAGCACCTGCCTGGCAAGAGGTTGTGAGTCCGATCTCTGGTACTAAAAAAAAAAAAAAAAAAAAAAAAAAGGAGAAAGAAAGAGGTAGAGAAGAAGAAAAAAAGAAATCCAGGAAGACACCAGCTTCAGCAGCACCATATGCTAGGGGTTGTTAAAGATGACTGACAGTTTAAAAGGTTCCTCTGGAGAACGCAGCCTGACAGCTCCGAGATTACTCACCAGCCTTTTAATAGACTTGCCGCACCCTCTGCACACCTAGCACCCTCCCTCCACCTTCCTTTCAGCTCTTCTGCTCCCATCCTGGTGAACCAGGTGGCTTCCTCTCCCCTCCTGTGCTTGTCCACAGGTCCCAGTGATGCCTCAGTCAGGACAAGGGGATGTCCCTGAGCAGGAAGTGGGCAAACAAAGGTCTCCAGGCATCTTTCATTTGAATGGCGAGGTCCTTTCTGATGCTAATTAAAGGTTCCATTCCCTTCTGAGTCATCATTATCAAAACCTTAAAATTGTCCAGGGTAGGAGCCACATCTACTAAAGTGTCTTCAGAGACTAAAAGAAGAAACAGTCAACAACTCTGAATGCAGCAAGCGTCCTGACACCATGCAAAGTGGGAGTCAGAAGAGCACTGCCCGGGCAACCTCAGAGTTGTGGCTATTTTCCCTCGTGTCTGTCTCACAGCAAGAGGAGGAGGGAAGGACACTTGGGTGACACAAGAATCTCTTTTTTCTTTCCTTCTTTCTCCACTGCATCCATGACAGAGTCACAAGGCTCACAAGCCGCTTCCATGTTGGAAGACACACTTTGCTTTCCCCAGTAAGATCCTGGGGCAGGAGACCACAGCTTCCAAAACATGTCCTGCTGATTCTAGCCCCAGGAGAGTCTCGCAGGGGACAGTCACCACCCAGCTTCTACCTTGGAGCAGCTAAGTGTAAACTTGGCCCCTCAGGCAAAGAATGCTGCCCAAGGTGTGGCAGCCTCTTTCTTCTTCCCCATCATTGAACACCTACTGCCACCCTTAGCTCTGGGTGTCAACTTTGACTTGAGGGATGCTTAGGTAGCTAGTGAAGCATAGACTCTGGTGGTGTTTGTGTTTACAGAGAAGACTGGCCTGTGACTGGGACCTAGTGGGAAAGACCTGCCTTCAAACGCTTTCCAATTGGATGGGGTCTGGAAAGACAATGAAAGGTAAAGTAAGGAGACTTTTGTACACATGCTCTCCTCCTGATCCCCCTTCCCCTACAAGTAAGAAATTGCTCTCCTCTCACCTTTGGATATTAGAACTCCAGGTCTGAACTGAACTTGAACTCTGGGACTTGCACTGGTGGCCTAACAGAGGACTCTTGGAACTTGGCGTGGACCAGGAAGTGCACCATCAGCAACTCTAGTTCTGAGGCTCTGGATTTAGACTGAGCCAAACTACTGCCTTCTTTGGCTCTCCAGCTTGCAGGCAGTTCGTTGTGATACTTCTTTGCCTTTGTGATCACATGTCCTAATTCCTGCAATAACCCCTCTCCTATGTCCTATTGGTCCTGTCTGTCTGTCGCACCCTGACTAGTAATACCTACCATGTGTCAGGTGTTACAGAGAAATGCTTTCTTTGGGTCAGGATCTTCTTATTCAGGCTGCCAATGGCCCTCCCATCTACAACACCTTCCCCTACACTGGCAGTCTGGCTCTTCTCCCTCCTTCTCACCTGTCGCTTCCCTGAGTGGCGCACACGTGCACACGTGCACAAGGCAAGGGAGATGACAGACAGAGAAAGCAGTCTGGGGGTGGCAGCCCACCTGCACAGGAGTGCTCAGCGGGTACCAGTCCTGACATCGTGGGCACACGTTTCTTTGGGAACTTGCCTGATTGAGGGTGGTGAGCTCACCCACTCCCTGTGTAAACAGGCACACATGGCAATTATCACATTAATCTTCGGGGGTGGGGTGGGAGAAAAGATGCTGAAAGGTGGGGTGAGAGGAGCAAGATCAGAGAGAAAGATGAGGAGGTATAGAGTAAGAAGAAGGGGCTCCATGGTTCTCTTGGCCTCAGGCTGTGAAGGCAGAAATAGGTTTCTACCAGTGTTCCATAGGGATCTGTGAAAAACACGTCAAAAAGCCCCTTATATAGGAACCCCCTTCACAGAGCATCTCACCAGGTAGGCTGAGTGTGTGCGAGGGATGGAAAGAAGGAAAACACTGATTCCAGGGTCTGTTCGGAAACAAAGGGACTCTGGGGCATACCTGCCGCCCGTGCTGGTTGTGCAGGGGCTGCAGACCGCTGGCCAATTTATAGCAGGGTTTCCTGAATCACGGCAAAACTGTCACTTTCGGACAGATAGTTCTTTGTAATAGGGCTTCCCTGTGCTGACCATTAGCAGTATCCCTGGCCTCTACCCAGTTTTTCTTAAGGAGGACTCTTTCAGTTGTGACAATCAAAAATGTCTCCAGAATTTTCAAACGTCCTGAGGGAAAGAGGTAACTGTGGACATGAGAATAGCTTCTGGTTGAGAACTGCTGGCCCCAAATCTCCATCTCAAGGACAGAATGGACTTCACTAATTAACAAAGAGCTCATCTTAAAAGTCTACTGGGGTGATTACTCTGGGCTACCAAAAAGGCCAGACCATTTTCACTTCAGCAAAACCATCTGCCTAACCCCTTGCTGGCCACTTTCAGTGACAGGGATATTTAGAGAGCACTTATGAGAGAAGGATAGGGTGGAGGCTAGGACAGATACAACTCCTCCACACCTTCCTGCATGGCCATGCTCTAGGCATCCTGTACCTCACGAGCTGACTTGCCACTCCTGGACCCCACTTCCTTCCAGCACCAGCATGACAATGACTTTGCCACCCCTAATAAATTGGACTCTGAATCTCAGCTGAAATGTAGTTATTTTGTCCCATAAATTTGTGGACTACCTACTATGGGATAGATTCTCTTCAAGGGGTTAAGGATAGGTGGTGGTCAAAATAGGCTCAATCCTGGTTCCTGTGAAACTTACAGTGTCATGGGGGAGGCTCACATGGTACAAAAGAGCATGTATTCATGCTAGCACATGCACACACACACACACACACACACACACACACACAACTGTAAGCTGTGATTAGTGCTGTATGGGGACCGCACCACAGGGCACTCAGGCAAGTAAGTCTGCTCCGGGTCATCAGAGTAGAAGAGGATTTGCTAACCCACATTTCAGAGAAAAAAATACCTTGGCTGAGACAACAGAGGCCAGAAAGGCAGCAAAAGGTTTACTAAGAAGGTAGAAGAAAGAACAGGGAGGAGAAGACTAAAATTAAGAAGTGCCAAGAAGCAAGGGTTATGCCAGAAGAAAAAGGAAACTGCTACTACCTCACAATAGCAGCCCTGCAGAGCCCTGGGTAGATGTTACTTGGAACCATATGCAAACAGTAAGGGCATCCTTTAACAAATTTTCGCAAGGTGCCCACACCTGTGCAACCAGCATCAAGAAAGCCCTTGAGTCTCCCTTGGGCCCTTTCCTAGGTACCATCTTCCTCTCTACAAATATAACCTCATCTTGACTCCTGTCACCATCAGTTAGATGGTCCTAGTGGGGAAATCTCATCAGAACACTTCCTCATGTATTCTGAGTCATTCATTTGCAGGAACTCAGCCACTCTCTTACCCTCCTCCCTGTTCAGCTCTCACCACTGTGGATGTGGCAGATTCTCAGGGGAACTTACCCCCTAGCTGCTATGTATGTTGACTGCTAATGGCTATGCCTGCACTCTTCTCAGAGGAGCCTGTCCCTTGTAGACAGACCAGCCCTACCTGGGGTTTTATGCCTGCCTGTGATGGTGGGGAGGGTGCTGCTGCAGGTGTATCAGTGAGCCAGTCCTTTTTCACTCGGGGTGGAACAACCTCCACGATGCAGTTCATACCTTGGTGCTGCCTCTGGGACCAGGCTAATATTAAAACTTCTGGAATCACATCTTTGCCTAGCTTTTCCCCTGACCTATCTGCTTCCCTCATATCCCTATAGATATCTCCTAAAAGGAGTCCCTCATTTAATCACTGCCACAAGAATCTCCACCCTAGTTGATAAGAAATCTGACCAGGTATTCTATCCCTCTCATCAGGGTTGTGATCAACTTTATCAGGGTGGCAGCACTCTGTCCCCTGCCTCACACCAGTTGGGTGGTGTTTTAAAGACAGAGCCACGGTACTCCTCTGATCAGGCCCACCTTTTAGGACAAAGATACAAGGTACAGTACACCCTACAAGCTGTTGGGTGGACTGAATTCCAATCTATGCATCATCTATGATTCCCTGCATGCCAGCAATTGTAATCATACTTTTAGAAGAACATTTTGAGAACATATCATCCAATCCATCATTTGACAGAAGAAGAAACAGACCAGAGAAGCAATGTGACTTCCCTCAGGATACAGGCAAATTATTGACAGACCTGGAGCCACAATCTACAGTGGGTCAACTTCTTGAGGATTCTTGACTCTCCATATTTCCTTTAGTCCCAGAATTCTTAAAAGCATTCTCAGAGCCAGGAGTTTGGCTCAATGGCTTATGTGCCTGCCTGGCAGCCACAAGGTTGTGAGTTCAATCCCCCGTGCCACAAAAAAAAAAAAACAAAAAAAAAACCAAAACTTTGGATAATGTTTTAGGGCTGGGGATTTGGCTCAGCAGTATAAGTGCCTGCCTGGCAGCCGCGAGGGTATACAAAAAAAAAAAAAAAAAAAAAAAAAGCATTCTCACTATATTATTTCCACACTCGGTAGGAGAACAAAACACAAATAGGAAAACCAACACTACAGTCATACAGTTGGAAAAGAAGAGCCACCTTCCCAGGCCCCATAAAGAAGAAGGCTGAGAGGTAGCTTGTGTGCCCGAGACCCCAAAGTTAAGACTTTTCTTTGCACACCTGAGGTTGCCTCTGGTGGCTCTGCAGCTGTCACCATGCTGCAAAATGAATTATTGAATTACACCATAGATACTGTGGGTATCACTTGGATTACCATGAGAAAAGAGAAAAAAGGAAAGTTGAGAGTCTCGTGAACATTCAAAGGAGGCAAAAAAAAAAAAAAATTACTGGCCTGAAGGTTAAGTTCTACCATAAATAACGGCATTCCATGAAAATACAAATGAAGAGAACTGTCAAGAAACATGAAAAGAGAAACAGTAAACAAAAGAATGATGAAAGGACTCCACAGGGAGCACTACCTGCCTATCTGCTGGACAGAGAGGAGCAGTTTCCTGTAAAAGTACTTTCCGACATGATTAAACAAAAACGGCAACGCAGGCAGAGAGAGCCAGCAGATCCACCTCCACCTGCCAGTTGCAGACAATAGAAGGCTTGCTTCCTGCGGGCAAACAGTGGGAACAGGGACACACAGCCAGGTAAGCCCCATGCACCCCACCCACAGGCCACTATTGGAGGCCTTTGCTTCCTTCAGGCAGCCATCACTCACCAGGAGAATCAGACAAACACACCCCTGTGTGCCTGCCACCATTGCAAGAGTCCCAGTGTAGACATGCAGGCTGAGAGAAGCAGCCCCACCATCACACACCCCTGACCATTGGGGAAGACCCAGAGTAGCTGCACAGGTCTGGAGTGCCCACTCCATGCCCTGCTACCTCCCTATACACCCAGGGCCAGAGGAACACAGGTGCCAGTCCCATTCCCCTACCCTGTGGAGGGGCAGCCAACATGGGAAGTACCTGGGACTCCACAACCAGCTTGTTGGGAGGAACCCAGGAGAATGTCAAGACAAACGAGCAAAAGGTAATCTCAGACCTCCTGCCCACACAGAACAAGTCTGAGAGATACAGTCATGGAAGAAAGTGGAAGTCACACACCTGAAACCTACAAGAGGGTAACAAATGAAGTAAAAAAACAACTTCATGAGACTGTAAAAGTAATCAAATTAGAAATAATGTCTCAGGTAAAAGAAGAAATGAAAAATATAATGAAAGAATTGCTCAGCATATCTAAAGAAGACATAGATAAAAAAGAGGAGCATAGGAAAATGATGGAAACCTTGAATGAACAATATAGAAAGGAATTACAATGCATGAAACAGACTCAAAAAAATCCAGGAAATTAAAAAGTAGATCAAAAGCTGGCAAAACCACTTGAAAGAGCCTGAAGATAGACTTTCAGACCTTGAAGACAGGATCACAGCTAGTGATTGTAAAAGGAAAGATCTTCTAAAAATAACAAGGAACCAGAAAATAACAATTCAAAGGCTGCAGGACAATGCAAAGAGAAATAATTTAAGAGCGATAGGTATCAATGAAGAAGCAGGGGTCAACACAAATGAAATAAAAAGGTATTTACAGAACTAATAACAGAAAACTTCCCAAACATGAGAAAAGGATCTGGTATACAGATAAGTGAGGCATATAGAACTCCAACCAGCCATAACCAAATTAAATCTACACCCAGACATATAATAATCAAAATCCCAGAAATTCAGCACAAGAACAGAACATTAAATGCTGCTTGAGAAAAGAAACAGATCATGTATAAAGGAAAACCAACCAGAATCATGGCAGACTTGTCAACACAAACCATCAAATCAAGAAGTTTGGAGTGAAATGCTTCAAATACTGAAAGAAAACAACTTCCAACCCAGATTGATGTACTCTGCAAAACTACCTTTCAAAATTGATGGAAAAATAAGATACTTCCATGATAAAGAACAGCTGAAGGAATTCATGCCCACCAAAGAAATCCTACAGAGAGTGCTGAAGGATATTCTATAGAGAGATAAAGATGACCATGGTTCCAGGAACAGCATCAGAGGAGGATCACCAAACAGGACAGGCAATTGAAGGAAGGGGAAAAGTGGAGGGCCAAAAGCAGCAGGACAGCAAGGCAGACAGGAACCAATGTATACTGGTTGTAACCATTAATGTAGATGGCCTCAATTCCGCAATAAAAAGAAAAACAGGGAGAGTGGATCAAAAAACAAGAACCATCAATATAACGTATACAAGAAACACATTTAACTTGAAAGGAAATTCATAGACTGAAAATCAAAAGAGAGAAAACAATTGTTCCATGCGACAGGAGACCAGAAGACAAACAAGGGTAACTTGCCCATCAACCACAGAATGCATAAGAAAGATATGGTATTTTCATACAATGGAAAGCTACCCAGCTATAAAGTAGGATAATCCTGAGGCTTTTGTAGGTAAATGGGTGCAACTGAAGGTCATGTTCATGGGGGAAACAGTTTGAACTCATATGGGTGAACACTAGCATAAAAACTAGAAGGAGTTAGTGGCAACCAAAAACACAATAGATATTATAAAAGTGATACGGGAGGAAACACCTAGGAGGAGAAGGTGGTAACCAATGTTAATTTCTTATTGTCTTGTCTTGAACTCTTGTAATGTTTTCACAATTTTGTTAGGTTTGGTTCTGTTCTGTCTTGTCTTGTTAGATTTTACTGTGTCTGATGGTATGGGCAGCTATTTTGAACATAATGGGATGTATTATGGTAATCATAGTTGGTTTCCTATTATCTTGTTTTGAAGTCCTATAGTGATTTCATTCTTTGGTTTAATTGGTTTTATTCTGTTTTGTTTTGTTTGATTTTATTATGTGTGATGGTATGAACAGCTCTTTTGAAGAAAACAAGACATTATAGTAGCCATTGTTCATTTCCTGTTATCTGTTTTTGAAGTCCTATAATGCTTTCATTCCTTTGTTTTGATTGATTTTAGTCTTTCTATTATTTTATTTCATTGTGTATGAGGGTATGAACAGCTATTTTGAAGAGAACAAGACACATACAGTGGCCATTGTTGATTTCCTATTGTCTTGTTTTGAAGTCCCATAATGCCTTCATTCTTTTGATTGATTTTATACTATTTTGTTTTGTTTAATTATATTGGGTGTGAAGGTGTGGGCAACTATTTCAAAGAAAACAAGAGCCACTGTTAACTTCCTGTTGTCTTGTGAAGTCCTGCCTTGCTTGCTTTGTTCTGTTCTGATTTGCTTTGTTCTGTTTTGCTCTTGTTTTGTTTAATTCTCTTTTAAATAAAAAATAAATTTAAAAAATGATTAAACAAAAATGAAAAGGCAGGAAAGTGGGAAGTGCCTCTGTCTAAAGTTTGTGCCCAGGGAGAAACAGAAGTATTAAAAGTTACACAACCTGGAAAGAGAAAAAAGAAGCATGGAAGAGGATGGTTACTAAAGTCTGCTTTGTTGGAGATGGCTTTACAGGAAAACCACCTAAACAGGAAAGGCTCACTAGGCCAATGGGCTTATGTTTCAAGAAGACCCATGTAACACATCCTGAATTGAAAACTACCTTTGCCTGTCAATGCTTGGTGTGAGAAAGAATCCTTCATTACCACTATATACAACTTTGGGTACAGTGATTGAGGTGAAGGCCAGTGAGTTGGGCCTTGTGACACAAGGAGGCAAGGTTACTTGGGGTAAATATGCCCAGGTAACTAATAATTCTAAGACTGATGGATTCATCAATACAGTCTTACTGGTTTGACAGACATTTCATACAATAACTTCTTACATGTATTGAAGACTATAGAGCAATCAGGAAAACCACCATTACTGTGAATACTACTGAGCAACTTTTATAACTGCAGTCATCAAGAGAACTATTTATAAAATTGTAAAAACATTAAAATGTCCAAGTTTTTATTTAAAAAAAAAAAAAGAAACACAGCCTGGGTGAGCAGGTGGAAAGGGTAAAGATTGAGAGCTCTAAGAGAAGCAGAAGCACCTGCTGCCACCCAGTCAGGAGGCTAAGCCTGCTGGACCCAGGAGGCCAGGCGTTATTATGTCTCAGATGCCCAAACATATTTAATAGCCATGCTAAGTCTCCCCACACAAGCAAGCACCAAGGCAGTATCTGGCTGAGCCAGAGGACTGTGAAAGAAATGAAGGTTCCCCACACGGTCTGGTTGCTCCTGGTCCCTTAGACTTAGTGAAGTCACTTCCTCCCTGAGGGCCTGGATTATCAGTGATTGCCCTGAAGCTGCAGCGGCACCTTAGTCCAGATCCTAAAGGACCTCAAGGAGAAACTATTTGGGTACTTTTTCTTCCCCTATTCTTTCTTTCCTTTCTTCTGCAGTGAACAGCAAAAGCACCTCAATCTCTGCCCCAGGGTCTGCAGTAATCAAGAGACCTGCTGCACTTTTTAAACAATCTTAAGCACCACAAAGACCCCGAATGAGTGGGGAGGCAAGTCTCAAAAGGGAAAAAGATTATGGACTTGATATGTTCTCTACTGTGAATGCTCTGTGCAGTGTCCCACCTGCTGCAGAGGGAACATCCTAGATGACAGCAGGTGGGAGGTGTTCAGTCACTCCTTTGCTGGTTCTCATCCCCGTCCTACGGTCCTTAAGGGTCAATCTTTCTGTCTACCAGATTGACCATTTATACCACTTTGCCAGTGGTTCCCACACCCCTCTTGAGAGAGTCACAATTTTCCATTTAATCTAATATGAGCACTCAAACTTTCCTCATTTTGCAGTGTTGGACAGAATCATAGCCTCTTACAGGAAAGATTTTATGGATGAGGAACAAAGATTCAAATCTAAATGACCAAAAGGTACTCCACTAATTGGTTACAGAAGTAGAACCATAATGCAGGACTTCTGACTTCCAACCCACTATGCAAAGTCCTTCCGGTCTATCTACTCTGTTTGGTACTGAATTATATATAGCTCTGTTGTCTCTAATTATTTTACGTGTTATTAGCCTTGCCTCATGACTTCATTTGGAAGCAACCTCAAGTTTAAAACCATGATTAAGACACTTTATCTGAAGGTTAAGACCACTGAAGTCATGCCTGTACATACTGAAAGAAAGAAGGAATGAATTAGGCATGTCATGTAAGGCTCTCTGAGAACGTACTTTAACCTGGACTTGAAGTATGTTGATTGGCCAAGCAATAGAGGAAGACATTCCAAGGAGACAAAAACAGGTAGGAAAAATAACACCTCATAGGAGCACACATATTCATTCAACAGCTCTGAGGATGTGCTTTGCACAAGATCAATGAGGAAAGCAAATAGTCCTAAAAGGCTTCATTATCCATAAGAAAGCTAAATTATGAGTACAAAGTAATATAATAGAAAATAGAACATTAAAGGCTGCACTTAGGCATTTATTTACACTTATTTACAGACTTTTTTTATATGTGGATGAGGGGGGCAAGTAGTTCAAAGAGGGATTCTGTAAGCACCCACCACTGCTTGTTTTTGGTACCAGGAATTGAACTCATGATCTCATGCTTGCCAGGCAGGTACTGTGCCTCTGAGCTATAGCCTGGCCGCAGACCTTTTTTACATGTCTTCTGTCTCTTTTACATATTGGTCCTCCCTTCCCATTAGGGCTAAATGTTTCTCAAAGACAGAACTGCATCTTTTTTTTTTTCCTGTGTTCACTCTACCATTGCCTCGGATATTACTCTGTAAGCAGGAGATTCTCAATAATGTTGTTGACTAATAGAAGATTATAAATCTGCTGGCATTCTTATGTTTCAGGCTTCTCTGGAAATAAATACATCACCTGTAAAATGGCATTTCGGTTGACATACAGCAAGTGCACTTAGCTAACTCAAATATTCAGCATAGCATGTGAGAGCAGACACTCAAAATCTTCAGCTACACATTTTTCTTGGCTTTTAGTCTTCCCTCCTCAACAGGTTCTGAGCAGCAGGTGAATTCATTGATCACTGAATATCTCTATTGTAATTAATGATTGTGTCTCAGACACTATGCAAGACTGGTTAGCCCAGTTGGTTTCTGAAAGAGCCCCAGGACAGTCGGTTTCAATTATTTTGTGGCCACAGGAAACCCACCTGCTCCTCAATAAGCATAGCTTGAAAGCAAGGATCCATGGCTTACAATTGTTTCTTTCTCCCCAAAACAGCATCTCTGGAAACCTTTCTCAGTAAATTTCATTGACAGTGATGTGGTGATAATGAAACATCTAGTCCTAATGCCTTTTTATCCCCTTAGGCATGAAAGGACATGGGCGATGTTCTCCAGGGTGGCCGTCCTAGACCAGCTTCCCACAGCACACTGAGCTATAGGTGTGTATTAAATATCACTCCCTTCACCTCTCAGGGCCACTGGCAGAATTTATGAGCAGTCAGAGTCCTCATAAACTGGCCACTTCCTCTAGCGAGGATCTGCATCCACCTTCCCCGGTGCCATACAACTATTGTTTCTAGGAATCCCTGTGCCAGATGACCAGTTGTCAGGAATATGGGGAGAAGGTCTTCCTTTGAGTAAGTACTTGTATCAGACAACAGATGTGGAGACTCCTTCCATTCCTACGCCTTACTTTGTTTTTCCCCTCTCTCTAGGGTTCTATCGGTTTTTAATTCCATCAATTCCCAACTCCCTTCTCTTTACTCATCCCTTGACTGACACTGTCTTGCTCACTCTGCTACCGCCCTCCATGAGATTCATCTTGGTTCTTTTCATTCCCCAAAATTTACAAAGTTCCTTCCAACTGAGCATTCCCATTGGTCTGAGGCACAATAATGTTGAAACAGAATACAGATAATAAAACAGTAATGCTCATTGTGCTCCTAATCTGAAAAAAGAATCCCTTTTTAATTTCTATCATTCTTTGCACAGTTTTCTGTCCTGTTTATTCAGGTAGAATGTGCTAAGATCAGTAATGATGGAGGAGTAATACAAACACACAAGTAAGCTGTGGACTGCAGATTCATCAGGGACCCAGTCAGACTTCATGCTGGAAATACTAAGAAGACCCAATTAAAACATCTTTATCTAAATATTTTCCTGTGACTTTGATGTCTGCACCCTAACTTCGTAGTTTCTTTTCTGCTCCAGATGTCTGATAAGGTGGAAGAGTCTCACAAGCAGTTCTCTGGCTAGTTGTACAACAGCCATTCTGTTGCCAGGGAGATTTTGTAAAGTGGGACAAGAGATTCCCAGTCACAGTTGGCTTTAGTTTTCAGAACAGGGAAGAGTTGTAATTTGTAACTAATACATCTTGTTCATTCCTTCTTGGCTTACCACCCTGCAACAATGGTCCTACCAAATCCCTAGTGTGCTGGGTCCTGATCTGACCAGCCTGGTTTGTCTCTTACACACACGCCGCATTAAATAGAGTCACAAAACCATAGCCAGCTTGTTGCAGTTCTCTACTATGCCATCCTTCCTATCTCTGAGCTTTTGTTCATGTTGTCCCTGCTACCTAGAACGCCTTCCTCACTTTTCCACCTGAAACCCTCAGCTCACTTTTGTACTGGTCAGCTTTTTGTCTGTATGACCAAATACCCAAGAAAACCAACTTGAAGGAGGAAGAGTTAATCTCAGCTCACAGTTTCAGCTGGCCCAATAGGTTTTAGCCCTGTGGTAAGGTAGAAACGTGGTGAAAGGGCATAATGGAAGAAAGCTGCTCACCTTATGGCAGCCAGGAAGCCAGGAGAAAGGAGCTGGGGATACAACTGAGTCCTTAAGGTCATGTCCCCATGAGCCACTCCTTTCAGTTAGGCCCTAATAGTTTGTTCAGCTATGAACTCATCAATGAGTAATCCATTGACAAGGTCAGCACCCTCAGGATCTAACCACTGTCTAAAGGCTCATCAACTGGCAATCAAGCCTTTCATGGAACATTCTAGACCCTAACTATAATATTTTCACTAGGAAATCTTCCCAGAGGTACTCACACCCTGGATCCCTGCATCTAATCCTACCATTTAACTCTGCACTGCCATCCCTGAGGGCTGCCATGTGGGTCCCTTCTAGGAGCCTAAGCACCACCCTAGGACATGGAACAGGTTTGATTGTCTGCATTACTGCCCCAGGCCCTAATTTAGCACTCAGTTGGGGTTCGGCACACGTTTGCTAGGTGAATAAATAAGCTAATAAATTGCATATATACCTCTGATTAAATCTGAGGCAAGTAAAAGGAAGGGGGGGGAGAAAAGCTGATGAGAAAGATTTCTCAAAGAGTTAATTAAATGCCTAGATGTTTCCCTGCCCCCTCCCCTACCTGAGAACAAGTAGATGATTAGAGGGGGTTTATCGGGGATTATCATTTAATGAGCTCTGCCCAGGTATATCTGGCCACAAAGAGTGACTCCTAATCCTCTCCTAAGAGAAAGGTTCTATCACTCTTACCTCTGACAAACTCAGGAAAGGATTAAAACAAGGCTGTAGGCTCTGGTCTTTCTTACAGCTACAGTCGCAGCTGCTATGAAACTGTGTCCCAGAGAGAAAAGACATAGTTAGGCCAACAGGAATGTGAATATGGGCTGCAGATCCTCAAGGGCCCCAGGCAAGGACCAGAGGAACTCTCCCTGATTTCTGGATAAGAGGCAGTTCTCAGGGATAGGTGCGAGGCTATCAAAGTGGGGAGAGGGGAAGCCCCTTGGAGAAGCAGCGGAAAGCACAGCCTCTACGCCTAAAGGCACTGGTGGGAAACAGCAGCAGCCCTGTGGTATCTGGACCCTAAGGTGATGGGCAGGGCAGAGAGCATCCTTCAGGAAAGATGACTAATTTCCTAGATTGCCAGGCTGGGCAAGGCTAAGCCTGACACTCTTGCATCCCAGTTGGAGGACTCAGTCCTCTTCAGTGGGGTTAATCAGGGGTGCAGCCTTTCCTGGAACCTTTTTCAGTGTCAGTCCTAACAACCACCCACCCCACCCCACCCCACTCCCAATTTTTACTGTCAAAATCCCGGCCACCTCCATAGCCTTGCTTATGTCCCATCTCAGTGCCCTGCAAGAGCTCCTTCCTCTGACTGGCACTCCAAAAGCTTTCCAGGGCCATTCTGGGGTCCTCTAGGCAACACATTCAAACCAAGTCCCCTCTCTCATTCTCTCAGCTAAATTCAGAGATTTACTTAGTTTAGATAACAGAAATTTCTCGAGGTCTGTTCTGTGATATCTAGCATCAGGCCAAAATATAATGGTGATAAGAGTCAACATTTTTTGGAGAAATTACTATGTATATTTTGCCTACATTAGCACAATTTTATTGTAATCCAAACAATCCTTGAATACTACTGCTACTATAACCTTTTTTCTCATAAGCAAACTTAGTTATTTGGCTGAGGTTGCATAGAGTATGACAGAGTAGGACTACAACCCAGGCTGTCTGACCTCAGCACTCTTAACTAACACACTATACTCAGCACAGTGTCTGAAACACAATAAATGCTCCATAAACATTAGATTTTAATATTATTGCTTCAGTAGGTTAAGCTCAGTTCTCTATAGTCCACCCTTGGCAAAGAAAAACAGTGAATGAATGAATCACCATTAATTATATTCATCTCACCTAAATACATGCTATGAATAGGGAGACTATTGCCTATTTCTTAAAGTCTTTTATTATTTGCAGATTACAATATTTATCACAGCATATAATATTTATTTACTGTCTATCTTTGATACAAGGCTGTGAACTCCTGGAGGACAGGGTGTTACGTTTCCCTGGATAGCAAGTACCAAACAGAGTTTGACACTGAATAGGTATTCACTAAACATCTTCCATATGAATGGATAGATCCAACCATTTGAAAATCAAAATGTAAAAGAACATGCCAGCCACCACTAGGCAACACAGCCTGGAGCACATGTTCTCAGAGCATGGCCCTGATCCGGAAGCATGAGCTTCATGCTTGACCTTGTTGAAAATGCATATTCTTGGGTCCTAAGAGCCTCCAGATCAGAACTCCAGGTGAAGCTCAGCAATCTGCATTTTAACAAAACTGCTGTGATCTACGTGTGTTCTCCAAAATTCATGCATTGCAAGTTTAATCTGAACGCCACAGTGTTAGGAGTTGGGGCCTTTGAGGAGGTGTATAGGTCGTAAGAGCAGAGCCTCATTGATCAATGTTGTCATAAAAGGGCTTTATGGAGGGAGAAATTCCACTCCACCACCCCCACCCTTGTACTTTGCATCTCCCGTGGAAGGATCCTCTACCTTTTGGAGGATGCAGCACTCAAGGTGATATCTCAGTAACACAAACTGGGCTCTCCCCACATGCCAGCATCCTGACCTTGGATCTTTCAGTCTCTAGACTATGAGAAGTAAATTTCTGTTCTTTATAAATTACACATTCTGTGCTATTCTGTTACAGCAGCACGAATGAACAAAGACAAACCCATCCAAGAGATGTCTGATATGGTAACTACTGATCTAAGGGGATGGGGGTAGTCTCATGAGTAGTTGCTACACAATGTAATCCAAGAGTAAAAATAAAGACAAAGAAAATGATTTGAGAAAGGAGAAAGTCTAAAGTTGAATGGGGAGGAGGAAAGATGACAGAAGGCCATGGGGAGGGATGAAGAGGGAGGAGAAGAGGAGTGGGTGAGAGGAGATTGATTCACCTCACAATTGCCTACAAATGAAATGGGTTCATGATCTCAGCTGGGTGTTGCCATAGAAACAGGTACAGCCCATCCTACTGCTCCCCTCTAGGGTGACCAGGTATCAGGCACCTATGCTGAGGCCTGAGCTCTGCAGAGGATTTAAGCTTTGGTGAGCTGAAAGCTTCAGGAAGGATCTTCCCACCTAGGCACTGCTCTGACTGGGTTCCTAGGAAGGCTGCTGCTTCACGTGAGGGGAGCAGAGAGCTGTTCAGCTGTTCAGCAGGTCAATGTAGATGCACAGAAGTCTGTCCTCAATACTTTGGTCACATGGTAACAGTTCAGCAGCTAGGGTGGCATGGTTGTCCTTGGGACTTACTGCTGGAAAGAATGACTAGCTTAAGAGGAAAGAGGGAGCCCATTTGGGCTGCAGGGTTAGAAGCAGCAGGAGGCTGCAAAAGGCACACAGGTCTTCATTCAGAGGCAATGAAGAGTTTCTCCAGTAGCCTAGTGAGGAGACCGACATGGGGAAGGTGCATGAGAGGCAGAGCTCACCTGCAGAGTTGGGGCCATAGCTCACGGAAGAACAGAGGCTCCCACCTCCGTGGCTAATGAGGAACAGAAGGCTTGCAAGACTGTTACCACCCATCGCTGGAAAAGGCTGGAGTTTCCAGGGCACCCACCAGGCAAACACACATCTAATTGGCTTCCTAATAAAGACAAAATATGGCTACAAGAGGAGGACACTGAGATAAGCAAAACATTCGATGCTCTATAGGTTCAATGAAAGAAAAAACAACAGCAAAAATGAGTTCACAGCTAATTAGACACTAGAAGAAAGATAAAGTTCCTGCTGGTATGTTTGTTTCTAAGAAGAAAATTGTGTTCTGATTAAGCAAAAAGACTAATATAAGGATTCTGAACAAACTGCACAGAGGACTTTGAGAGAAGGAAGCAAACGAGGAAAAGCCGAATCAATAAAGCACAGCTATGTTCAGAGCACCTGATCTCAGAAGATCTTCATGTGGCCTTGAACCTTTTCGGGGGTGGGGGTGTCAAGGAAGAGCAAGGAGAATGTCCTGAGAGATTTCTCATCCTTGTATTGACCCAAGGAAGTCATCAATATCGCCATTTCACAGATGAGAAAACTGAGCTCTTAAGTACCACAGAAATGGCAAAATGAAGAGGTAGCATTCAAGTCTATGTCTGCCTGACTGCAAAGAATATGTTCATTAACTCACAAGAGCAGACGTAATTCTGTCCACAATATGGAAAGGAGAGAAGTGGGTAGATTGCCCAAGGCCTGTGAAGCCTCCTCCAGCCAGAACAGAGTGCCTCTCACTGGGAAGATAATCTCTGTGAGACACTAAAGCCTGATAGGAAAACACTGGCCTCACCTCTTCCTACTTCTGTGACATTGGACAAATCATTTAATCCCTCAGGACTTCAGTTTTTCAGTTCATAGGAGGGAATGATAAATCCACCATGGGACAGTTCTGTGAAGATTACCACCATAAGTCTATCGTGTAACAATTGCGTGATCTTAGGTAAGTTACTTAATTTTTATGCTTTTAATAACCTCATTTCTAAAATGTATGGATCAGAAGCAATGCACCTAAATTACTCAGCTGGAGGTACGGTGAGCAGAAAGCATTCGGTGTTAGTTACGGCAATGAGGAGGAATTGAATACCTGGAATGGGTAGCAGTGCACCCCTCTTCAGAGCAGACACATGCATCTCCCGGTTGCATTCCCTGGGAACTACCTTCGCCACTCTTTGAGAGTCCTCTGAAGGGGCATTCACCCACAGTGGCATGGCCCAGCCTCTCCTCTAACTCTGGCTTCCTTTCAGCCTCGAGCATGTCTCTCAAAAGCACACTCTCATAACCATTCTCCATGTATTCTCTAGCGCCAAGCTGACTTGCAGTGAACCCCATCTAAGGTAGCACCTACATCCTACAGGGTGCTCAATAAAGGGTAATTGAAAATAGTAATAATAATAGTCTTCAAACTCAAAAGACGGTGGTGTAGTGTAAGTGACTCCTGGAAGCCTTGTAAAATTGTTGACTGGACTGTATATTCTTAGAAGAAAGGGATTGTGTCTTGATTGTATTTCCTCCAAGCATCCTATAGACAGCAGATACACTAGAAACATATTTGACATGTACAGGGTATGTTTCCAGAATCAAATCTGTCTCTATGGGCCCAGGGGGTACAGATTTCATTTCCACAATGTTGACACACATGGCTCATAACTGGAGCACACAGAGGCTCCGCAGCGAGAAACTTCATAAGTGAAACCCCTCTGGCAGTACCACTTTGTAAATTTGGGACATGCAAATCATATCAGGAAGTAGGTTATATATGGGACATTATTACTAATCATTTTACAATTACATATTAAACAAAGCTCACACCTGCAAAGATAGGTGTTGCTGATCTGATCCCCCAGCATTGCTGCGAGGGACGCATGAGCTCCTTGAGGGACAGCCAATCCCTGGCAGGACTCCCCTTCCACAGCCCTTCCCTCACTGCCAAGGTGACACAGAAAGCCAGCGATGGTGCTTTGAATAGAAGCTAGCTCCCTTTTTCCCAAACCTGTACCCTTGGCATTACACTATAGCCTCTACAACAGGCTCCTCTGGAAACCAATATCCAAGGAAAGAGGAAGTGTACAAACATTGCTTCAGAGCAAAGAATCAGGTTAGCTCTCGCTCCTTATTATCCCTTCATGACACCACCACAGAGACTACAAAGCGCAGAGTTATGAAAAGATGTTAGTGCAGCTGCCAAGCCTCCATCACCTCATCCAGTTCAGGGGAATCTGGTTTAATCCAGAGTCTTTAAGACTACACTGGGATGAACGTTTCCTTAGGACCCCTAGACAAAGTGGTCACTGTTTACATTGATGGCCCGAAGTCTACACATGCCAGTTAATCTTGACAGCCAACTTGATTGGATTAAGAAACTCTTGGGGAGGTGGCTGGATGTATCATGGGGCCCTATACTTATCACTGGATTAATTCATTGATGTTCACAGCTAAATGTGCTGTTAGGAGGTGGGGCCTGGTTGGAGGATGTGGTCATGGGGACCTGCCTCTGGAGAATGCATCACTCACCGGTGCTCTTCTGCATTCCTTCACTCTACCACACCCCTCTGGCATAACGTTCCTACTTAAAGCCATCCAACCATGGACTGAAACACCAAACTATGAGCCAAATAAAATTCTCCTCCTTCAAGTTAAGGGCATCAAGTAATTTGCCACTGGGAGGGAAAAGTTTATGGATACAATGCACTTACTCTGAAAACCTGAATCCTAGCTAGTGAGGTCTTGAGATCCACTTGAAACCTAAGTAAATCCAATCTTCCTGGGCTTGTGGAGCCTCCAAGGGCTCCTAGCAAAGTCCATGTAGATCAAGTATCTCCCACAAGGCCCAGAAGAGCTATCAGTCAGAAAAAATGGTCAGCTTGAGGGTTCCTCAGGTCTGTACTTTCAGTTTATAATAAAAAGTAATAAAGGGAACATTATAATAAGGGAGATTTCAATATGGTCCTTGGAAGTAAAGGAATCAACTCTTCCCTTCCTCTTCTGCTTAGCTGCTCCAGAGTTCAATTCATACCAAGAGGAACATCTCATCCTGCAAAGAGGTCAGCAGGAGGCCCACCTGCATCATCCAGCTATACTGTGGTAATGGCCTCCCATCTGGGAATACAATCCCAGAAACCTCACGGGAATTGCACAACACTCTACCACCCAATTCCGCACTGAACACCCCTGGGTCCAGAACATTGAGCTCTGCTTGGTGAGCACATGGCAGAAGAAATCTCCTACCCATACACCCATACACACATGCCCCGACTTTAGGCAGCTTGAGAAACAGGCAGACTGAAAGCAACAAGGATTCACATCATAGCAAATTAAATGAAAAAGTGAAACAAGACACTTAGAAAGTGAATGGAGAGGGAAGGCTTGTAATAGTCCTACAAAACTTTCTCAAAAGAAGCTATCCTGGGACCTAAAGCATTAGAGCCCTTTCTAGAGCAAGTCCATTCCTAGGCAGAAGGCTCTAACATCAGTCCAGACTCAGCAGCATACAGCCCAGACTGCAGGACACGTACAATCCCCTGATTAACCAAGGATCATGCACCTGGCTGACAGCTCTGCTGCCCTGGGCACAGAGCCCAAGACAGAAAGCTATCATGCAGTATCAGGTCAGGTTTGTTTGTTCTTGGAGAGAAGGCCTCCAAAGAAGCCTGTCTCACTTAGGGTTAAAAATCAGAGATGCAGTCATTCAGGCCTCTTAACTATGGATGCCTGTAGGAATTCCAGAAGGTGCTGGCCTGCCAGCCCTGGAAGGAATTAAGTCAGAGTTGGAAAAAAAAAAATAATAAGATAACACATAGGAGGTGTTTCCATCTGGCTTGAGCCAGTATACATGGAAAACCTGACAAATAGCAGGCAATGGATAAATTTTTTTCTTTGGTGATGATAACCAAGGTAAGAAATGAATGATTAAATTCTAAAAGATAGGGAGCTAACGCAGGCATGGGGGTAATGTTATTTACACTGCTTTGTCCTGTGCCTGATGGCTGAGCTCTGGGAGGAGATCTCACTAGATCATGTAATTGCTTCCTAGCTGGTTTGAACATTATGGTCAGAGAGTAGCAGAAAAGGTGTTTGAATCAACTTAGTTTTTAAGTGCTTCTTTTGTAAACTTCTAGATTGCAAAAGCAATATGTATTAGGAATATGAAATAATCTAACAACACAGAGATATGTATTTTTAAATGCTTACTTTTACCTACCTTCCCTCCATTCCCACCCTGCTGTGATGAGCTTTTATGGTCAGATGTGTCTGCTTCCCACCTACCTCCATGCACATGTGAGCTTACACAAACTCACAGATAGCATTAGGCCATTTGTTTATTCTTTAAAGTAGGACCATACTATACAGATTATTCTCAAACTTGCTTTTCTTATTTAAAAACTCATTACAAATATTCCTTCAGGATAAACACAATAATCATTGAGACACACACGCACACGCACACACACACATGGAACCACAACCATGCAGCACATCCCACCGATGCTTCCATTGTCACTGGCCAATCTGATAGATGAAAAATGTGTTCCATTTATTGCTTTAATTTGCATGTTTCTGGACTTTAGCATCATTATTTCTTTTCTCTAAACTGTTTATTCACATTTTGTGTTCATTTTACTATGTGATCAATCTGCTTTTTCTTATAAAATTATACAGGCTTCTTGTACATTATTTATATTAAAGCTTTGTTTTATGTGTCATTTTCCTCAGCTTTTCAATTGCCTTTTGATGTTATATATGGTTAAAAAATGTAATTTCTATATTATCATTTCTTAAAACAGCTGAGTTAAACATTTGAAATCATCATATGATAGAAATGAAAACTCGTTCTTTTCTCTCCTGATCTTATTTGGGTGTGCCATTTTCCATGCATATTAATATTCTGATCTTATAGATTGAACTGGCATTTTAAAGTAAGACAATTCATACTGCAGAAAGCCCACAAGTGTAGTTGACAGAAAAATGAGTGAAGTAACTAAGCCTCCCTCACCTCCCTCACTGCTTTCCTGTCTGATGGAAGGGCTCTGGGAGGAGATCTCACCTGGCATCATGTAATTATAGGGAAGTAAAGGTTGTGAAACCTTTTTGCCACTCTTTATCCCATGTAGAAGACTAAGCAAAGATAATCAACTGCTTGACTTCTTATGTGACCACTGAAAGTGCTCAGCCTCAAAGTCCTTCCAGGCAGTCAGCCCCAACCACACACTGCATCCCCATCATCTCTGTGTGAGTATCCCCCAAGAAAGCTCTTCCTCACCTCTCCAAAGCTTTGAAGGCTCAACTCAAGTGAGGATGCCCAGCAAGCCTCCCTCACAGCCCAGACAGAGGGGCTCCGTGCTCTCACAGCCACTCCCAGGATTTGCACTTACTGTGCCCTCTGGTGATTACTTATCTGTCCATATTCTTTACATTTCCAACACCTATCACTGTGCCTGAAACACAGTATCTCTACCTTAAGCAGTTGAGAGAAAGAGAGAAAAAAAATTGAGAAAAAATATGAAAATCCTTTGTTGAATGTTAGCAGTTAACTGCCAACTCAAGATCAATCAGGAATGAATGTTAAAACATTGCTGAAATTACAGGGTAAGTTAATGAAGGGGAAAAAAAAGATTCCATTTACAAAAAAAGCAGTTCGACACACAAGATTTCAAGAACATGCCTGGTTCATAAGGAAAGGCCCGCCTACACTTCAGGGTTCCTAGGCTGCCATTCTACAATGACCATATTTCACTCTGGGACAAATGATTTCTGAGCCAGGATAAAGTCTCAATATTCATTTTTCAGACTCTGGATGAATTTTGAATGATCACTATCATTCAGTACTAACTACAGTCAATTTTCTCTGAGTTAATCTTGGCATCAACACCTTATCTAAAAGACTTTTCTATGATTAAAAAAAAATGATTCCTGTGACAGTATTCACACTTCAAGTTCACATCTTCCAGGGGTGACATATTTTTCAGTTGATGATAAGAATACAAAGAAGGACATTGGTGAAGGGATTACATCGTTGTAAGCAGTAGAATAATAACTTGGTTCTATCAGGTGCTCATTTAGAAATATAGGCACTGCTTCCACCCTGGAAAGTCCATGGACATTTACACTTGCACTTGTCCTCTGATCTCCCTGGGTGTGAGTTGTTCCATTATCCTGAGATTTGCTGAAGAATCTAAGAAAACAGAAAGTTTCTGGTCCTCCTCCCGTTGTTACCATAGCTCAAGAGCTAGACACAGGCATGTGCAGTAACACACTTGAAATTTTCACCTAGGACAGGGTTCAAAGGTTATTGACATGAACAAGTCACACGAAGGATACAGAGTCCATCCCAATACCTCATCACCTTTAATAATTTCTTGATTTCTCTTTAAAAAATGTGACAATCCCCTTATTAAAAATTCTGGCTTACAGCATTACAAAATATCTCTAAGGACCTCAAATGTGAATTTCACAATTCAGAAATAATTTTATACTAAAATGAATATGAACTAAATGCCAGTATCATGGAGTGGGAGAAGATTAGATGGAAAAAGCAAAGGTGGGTGGAGAAGACAAGACACTAAAGCAACAAAAGTATTATATCACGATTCCAAAGAGTTTAGCAACCCCTAGCTTCACCCACTAGAAAAACACATCAGTCACACAACTTACACCTTATTCTCCCGCATTTATCGTAATTAAAAGAACCAAGGAGAAACTTGGTATTCATGAAGGTGTCCACTACCTTAAAAGGCCTTTTGTTAAAACTCTCAAAAACCTAGACAACATTCAGGCATCAAGAACCACTATGCTGGCCTGATGAGTCCTCTCCTCCAGCACCTGCTTCCGTGACTTCAGTCTTCCCAACACACTGCCCTTGCCACTGCCTTCCTCTGCTTGGGATTCTGCAGTGGGTCCTGCAATGTGCTGCCCACCCATCAGAAGTCTTGAGCACAGTTACCTGGGCACAGCTTGGCCATTGAGCTCGATCTCTACCATTTCTCAACAGGGGATCCCTCCTATGCCTTAACCTTACCACACAGACCCTTGATATCACATTCCATCTTCTAGAACAAGTATCATTCACTCTGCCTGAGACACCCAACTTCCATACTCTACCAATTGCTAACTCTTATACGAGAACTACTTCAATAGTATTCTCTACTGTGAAACACTTTGTCCAGTGAACAGCTCTCCAATCCAAACCATAGTTACCCATAACCCCTCACAGCACCTGTAACATGGTAAATAGTTCTTAAAGTGATATGGGTAAATGTTTTTTGAGATGAACTGAAATTAAGTTTTGAAAAATTTCACTTGTCTTTCACCCTGGAAGGGTGCTCATCATTCTTTTTTATAGGATTTGTTTCTTCTAATTATAAAAGTAGTACAAGAACATTTGAAAAGTACAGAGAAGTGTAAACAGGAAAATAAGAATTATCCACAATCATCACCTAGAGACAACTACTCTCATTACCCTCTTAATTGCACACTTTACATCATTGCAATTAAACAAATTTATGTGTGAAAGTCCTACGCCCTGGGCATATTTTCCTGAATTTAGATCAAGTCACATACTATGTACTCACTCACCATTTGGTTGACCAGAAATCTCTGCTAATGAGCACTCCTACTTACCAACAGCACAATGCAAGCAAATGTTCTTGGTGATGACTGTGGGGTCCCAGAAGTGTCTGAAGGGCTTTCTCTGAATCACAAATTCAAAGAACTTTGTTGCTTAGAGTGAACTCACAGAACATCTCTGACACATACCACCTGTCCTTTCTCTGGAGCACTTGTTTACATGCCTAGTTATTTCAGATACTCTTCTAAATGGGTTTGGGTTTCAGAATTAGTCTCCAGACAACCACATCTACTGCATACAAGGTGAAAGCCCCTTTCACCATGATTCTATCACCTCATTATTCATGTGATGAAGGATTCTGTGAGTGGCTCAGGAACTTCCCAGGAACCAAAAGCCCCTGAGGGAAGAGCAGGAAGCAGAACTCTCTAATCTGGATCCAGGGTTCTTTTGTTTTCTGTCATACATTCAAGATGGATAAGATAAATTTTATGGTCTTCAAATCTGAAATACATTAGTTTGATATTTTTCAAAATTCATAATGTACAAAATCATACACTAGTCTATGAAGGACTTTATTTGATTAAACAGAAGTTTCTAAATGTATGGACTCAAAGAAATAGCAAAGAAATCTCTTCATCACTTCATCATTCAGCAAACATACAAGAACCTCCTCTGTGCCTACTCTCTGCTAATCTCCAGCAGACAAAAATAAGATAAGGTGTAGGTCTTGCCCTTGAGGAACTTCTTAGGTATATGTGCACATAAGAGCAGATTCCAAAGTACAATATAATATATACCATTTAAGTAATACAGATGGCAAGTGTTACCCCCATTTTTGAAAAAGATGTCACTGTGGTCAAGTTAGCTATGGAAAGCTCGGGGATGGTGCAAATTTTATCTCAGGGGTTGAGTAACCAGAAAGTGGGAATAGGGTGGGAAATGCTAGACAGAAGAACTTTTTCATCACAGGTGATGACTGGTAATCATTGTGCCCCAGTTGCAGTATCTGATGTGAGAAGAAAGTTTTTTCTCCTTCTAATTAGCTTAATAAAAGAAATTAGATATTTTTCTTTACCATAAGAGGTCCCAATTGTGAGGGGGTTGGTTGCTGCTGCAAAGCACCTAGCAAAAGACCCTTAATCACAAGGTCTTCATGAGCAAAAACCACTTCAGATCCCAGTCATCTAGCCTCTGAATTCAGCCTCAAATGAACTCCCAGAAAAGTGGAAAGGGTTGGATGGGAGTAAAGACAATAGGAAAATGAAATGTGGAAGTTTCTCCATTGTCATGAGCTAAATTCCCCCACTAAAATTTGTGTCAAAGTCTTACCCTTCAGTATCTCAGGACGTGACTGTATTTGGAGACTGGGTCTCTAAAGAGGTGATTAAGTTAAAAGGAGGTCATTAGAGTGCATCCTAATTTCATTCTGACTAGTGTCCTTTTGGGAAGAAAGCTGGACATACAAAGGGGTCCTAGGGATGCACAGGCGCAAAGGAAAGACCGTACGAGGACACGGTGAGAAGGCAGCCAGCTGCGAGCGAAGGAGAGAGGCCTCAGAAGAGGCCTGTGACACCTTAGTGTAGGACTTACAGTTTTCAGAACTAGGTGAAAAGGAACTGCTGTTGCTTAAGCCACCCAGTCTGTGCACTTGTTTATTGCTGTTGGAGCACACTAATATACCCACCAAGTCCTCTAACTTCAACTTCTTATTCAGGAAAGGCATAGTCCTAAAAAGATTCTGACTGAATAAGGAAGAACAGCCCTCTGCTAAGCTGAGCTAATTGCTCTGAGTTGCAAGTGACCGTGAAAGATTCTTGAGGGTGAGGAAGGGAGAAACAGAGGATCTGGTCCTGAATATGCCAATACTTCCTGCAGCACAGTTCAGGAACGGCAAAAGGCACAAGGCAGCTCTGGCAGGCCAGAGCCAAGGGAGCTGGTGGCATCCCTCTGGACCTAACTCACCCAGGAACACGAAGTGGGAACCTTCCTACTCCTGTCTCTCAAAGACACTGTAATTATGGCCAGGGCATTTCGGGCACCAAGAGAAGCTTGCACCAGGCATTCTCAGCTTGGCATGGTTTTATATGCCCCCTAAAGAGGGGACACAGTCATAGCTGAGCCAGGCATGACCCTCCCCACAGCCCACAAAGCTGGCTCTGTGTGTAGATGCCCCACCTATGCATGCAGAAAACCTGCCTGTGGCCCAGAAAGGGCCTAGGCAAAAATCAGAGTCCATCCCTTGAAAAAGCCAGTAGTGGAGAAAGCCTCCCTCCCCTCCACACCCACATACTGTCCTTCCTACACTTTCTGCAGTGTGTCCCCTGGTCACAGAGGAGATACACAGAAGGTAGCAGATAAAACACTGTGTCATTAGTCACCAGTCAAAAGCTTGAGATATGCCCTGCCGCTTGGAGGCTAGGTCACACAACTAGTCCTTTGGTCTCTCAGCATCTCTGCTTCATCTATGAGATAGGAACAATAATACCCATTTCACAAGGTGGTTGTGAAAAATCACCTTTGACATTATGTGGTCATGCTTTAATCCACTAAGCAGGTCCATCTATGCTAGCTGTCTTGGAAACTATTCAGATTATTGGTGAGTAAACTCTCTGTGCTTTACTCTCTGTGCTTATCTAGGTTCTTTCCTTGGTGGCAGGCTGAGTTGCAAGGGGGACATGTACTCTATATTCACCATTAGACTTAGACAACTAATAGAGAGAGTATGCCATGTGTTCATATTTTTCTGCCTCTTTTCCAGAAGTATTAAAGAGGTATCTATGCAGTAAGCACTTAACCAAGCAACTACTTGGCTAATGTGCAGTCACCTCTGTAGGTCTGCCTGGAGATGATTAGTCTTCTACTACTGCACCCCCGCTCCTCTCTATAATGCTGTGCCTACAGCACAGTCCATCTGAGACACTCTGAAAGAGAATGCCTCCAACACGTTGGGAGCAGCTCCGTTCTCCGTTTTCATGGGCAGCTGAGTGTTGATTAGTTGTAAACACACCTTGGTCCAGGTTCTCTCTAGCTCATTTGTCACCCCTACCTCTAAATCTCATGCTGAGATGAATGAACACCGACAAAAGCAAGAAATGAATTCAGCTGCACATGTCTGCCCATGTCTCAACACGTGCATGAGAATGTCAGTCTGGCGAGGTAACATTATACAGGTGAGCTTCTCTGCATACCTCCAGTAGCAACTGAGAAGTCCTCCTCTTCACAAAAAGAGTGATGGTGCAGCTGACTCAATGCAAGAGAGAAGCTGGCTTATGTTGATACATTCCCTTTTCCTCCCTGCACTCACTTGTAGAGGTGACGTACACCTATACAGCTGGCTTGAGTTAGTGACTGTGAAACTGATGAACAGTCTCTAAAATAGGAAAACCCATTTGGTTACATATGACATAAACTTTGTCCACATCTGATTTTTATGGTTTTAAAAACTGTCTATGTGTTATAATGACCCTGAAATATTTTTCCTCCCCATAACAAAACTCTCCTCCGAACTCCAGAATCATGCATGTAAACACCAACTAAATATCCTCAGTGATGCCCACTGACTATCTCAAACTCAGTACATCTAAAACTGAGTTCCTGACACTCTCCCTCACAAACCTGCTCCTCCTAACTTTCTTCCCAGTTTAAGTAAACATCATTCTACCAGCTGCTTAAACCAAACATCTTCAAAATCACCCTGGCCCCTCCCCATTCCCTTTATTTCTTACAGCCCATTTCTGGTCTATCAGTAAATCTATCTGCCTTTTCTTCCCAATCCATCCAGAATTTTACCCCTTCCCACCATCCACACTGCTACCACCTCAATCACAGGATATTGCAGGAACCTCCCTGATGTTTTCCTGCTTCTGCCTTTTCCCTCTTTCAGTCTGTTCTCAACCTTGCAGACAGGTGACCCTGACACAATGCAAACTGAATCAAGTCATTGCCTTTGTGGACCCCTCCAAAGGCTTCTATTTAACCCCAAGTAAAAGACAAAGTCTCATCATGAGTTGTAAGACTCTACCAGTCCTGGCTTCCCTCGTCAAGAAGCTCTATCCTCACTGCCCTGCCAGCTCTTCCTCGTCCACTCCTTGATACATTCCTCCCCAAAGGCTTTATATCTGCTGTTCCCTCTCAGAATGCTTCTTTCCTACATATCCATATGGCTTACTCCCTACCTTCTTCAAGTCTTTTTTCAAAAGTCAGCTTCTCTGTGAGGTCTTTCCTAACCACCATATAAAAATTACACCATCAGACCTCACCAAAACTGACCCTGCCTCTTAGACTGTATCGCAATCTAGCACTATGCATATTACTTCTTTATTCTGATGTTCATATAATTTATAACAGGTTCCATGAAGGCAGGGATTTTGACAGCTCTTTTTTTTTTATTTTGACAGTTTTGCTTCCTGCATATACGTAGTACCAAGACTAGTGCCTAGTGTATAACACATCCATTAAAATGTTATACGAATAAATCTTAATTTAATAAACTTAAAATCTCTTACTTTATTTGTTGTCATTTATCTATGTTTCAAAAAAATTGATATTCTTTGAAGTAAATGAGAACTTTAGGGTCAGATGAGTCAGATACCCTGAAGGACATCTTAGATAGGCATGCCTCTAATCCTGGCACTCTGAGAGACTGACACAGGAGGATCACAAATTCAAGCTCAGCTTGAGTAACTCAGTGAGGTAGTAAGATCCTGTCTCAAAATAAAAATTAGAAAAGAGCTGGGGATGTAGCTCAGGGTCAAGGCCCTGGGTTCAATCCCCAGGACTATCAAAATTAACAATAATAATAATAATGTCATAAAGATTAATCTTAAAGGAATTTTTACTAGCACCAGGTTAATATTTGGTGTTCATCCAACACATATTTATTGAGCACCTACTGTGTTGCAGGCACTGAATTAGACCCCAGAAATACCACAACAATCCAGGCGAATACAGTCTTTGGCCTTTGAAACACACAGGATAGCAAAATCATATTTCAACTTCTTCCCAAGTAATTAAACATCTCTAGATTTTGATTTGTTGTCTATAAGATATGGAAAAGGGTACTTTACCTCAATGAGATGATCTCTTGAAGTCCCTCTTACCATTCTGAATCACACCTATCATTCCCACTATCATCCCGACCTGGGTGCTTTCCTATTTTTGCCAGGAACATTTCTCTCTGGTTCACCCAGTCTCCCATCTCACGTATCCACCAGATCAGACACACAACCAATTCACAGTTGCTGTATCTATGAAATTCAAATTAAGTACCATGCAGGGACTCAGTGTCTATAGCTTTGCACCTTTGGAGCAAGGCGGAGTCAGGGCAGCTGTATCAAATCTGGAGACACACACACACACACGCACACACATATGCACACACACGCACATAGAAAACTTCCATACAGATCCAAAAACCCTTTATTCCTACACTGAAAATAAACTCCTTCAGATCTGGGGCTCACTCAGCTAAATGTGGACAAAGCAGCAGTCACCCAAGTGACATGAAAAGCTCTAATGGTACACCCAACAGAGTCATTGTGCCAATCCTACATCATTCTGTCACTGTCACAACGGTGTACCCCTTAAAAGATCCAGAGTCACTTGGGCTCTTTTGTAAGGGAGAGAGATGTGGGAGGCAATCTTCCCCTGGGAGAACTGAAGCCCGTCGCATCTCTCACTGCTGTAAGTTTGAGTGATGGGAATGAGGGAGAAGAAAGTAGGCGTCCTTGATAGGGAGACTGGCATGAAACAGATAAACAGGAAGACGGGGTAAATCATATTCTGAGAAGTAAACGGAGAGCAGACATTCCCCCAGCTGAGTTGCACCATTCCACCTGTTGCAGGACAAACTCAGATCCCTGGTGATCCCTGTCCCATCAGCTGTTCTTGACCAAGACTAGGTGCTCATCAGCTCTCATTATTTCCTAGTGAGACACTTAGGATGTGCCAGGTGCTACTACAGGTAAATTATACCATGATGGGCACAACAGACATGGAAGATGCCAATAAAGGAAAAAAATGTGCTCATAAGAAATAGACCTTGGGGCTAGGGATGTAACTTAGAGGTAGAGCACTCGCTTGCTATATGTAGATCTTGGGTTCCATCTCCAGCACTGAAAAAGAAAAAAAAAAAAAAGAAAGAAAGAAAGGAAAAGAAAAAATACACCCTCAACACAAGATGCACAGAAAGATCTAAATAGGATAGCATATCATACCCACACATTTGAAACGAATATAAAGAACAGAAATAAAAAACAAAAATAAATTTACAAGCCAGGAAAAATCAACCAAGTCAAGTTTGCAAGGTTTTGTTGTTACTGTTGCTGTTTTGTTCTCAGTACTGGTTGAACCCAAGGCCTTTTCACTGAGCTACATCCCCAGCCCCTTTTATAATTTTGAGATGTTGTCTTACAAAGTCACTAAGTGGCCAGGACTGGGCTCAAACTTGCAGTCCTCCTGCTTCAGCCTCCAAGAGTTCTGGGATCATAGGCATGTGTAAGGGGAAAAAAAGAATGGTTCTTTGAGAGGATTAATAAAGTTGATAAACTTCAAGCAAGACTAATAAATATAGATAAGACAGCATAGATCACCAATACTGGCAATTAAAAAAAAAACAGAAAATCACAAAAGATCCTGTAGCTATTTAAGACAATAAGAAGCTATTTTGGACAACTGTTTGCAATTAAATTTAAAAATTAAGAGGTAATGAGTAAAACTACTTTAAAAACACAACTTATAATAATTTACACAAGATGTAGGAAAGCTGAATAGTCATATATTAGAGGAATTCAACCAGTAATCTCTAAAAAGACAGAATAAAACAAAACTTGAATCTTACTAAATTCTTTTTCTGCATCAATTCCATTAGTACATCATTTCTGTTTTATTCTTTTAATATGGATAATTGCACTGATTGATTCTCCACTGTTTTAAACAACTGACAAACTAATATTAAGCCATGAATAACACTTGAGACAAAAACAAAACACCAAGCTCCAAGCCCAGATGGCTCCATGAATGAATTTGAGGGAAGAAAAATGCTTCAGTCTTACAAGCAATAGAAAAAGAGGGAACTTACCAAACTTCTTTCATGACAGAAACCTAATATTAATATTGAAACAGAAACCTAACGTTAATATTGAAACTTGATAAGAGCACTGTAAAATTAAACTACCATTACTCACAGAAGACATGACAACACATACAGAAAACCCAAAAGGATCTTCACATATGTTATAAAATTAATAAGTGAATTTATCAAGATACCTGCGTATAACTGCAATATACAAAATTAATTCACATTTGCATATACTAACAAAAAATTAGAAAACATGGTTCTAAAAATAATACCAATTACAATAGCATCAAAGAGTTTTTTAAATAAAAGATGCATCAGATCTCTACACAGAATGCTAGAAATTATCAATGAGAAAAATTAAAGTGATATAATAGAAGAATATATTACATTCATGAGTGGGAATGTATTAGATCTCTCCACACATGAATTCACACTTTATGAAGATGTCCACAGTGTCTGCTACTAGAGAAAAGACAGAAGGCTGGGTGGTAGCAGATTAGAGGAGCAACAGTGTCAAAGAGCAATGGCTTGGGTCCCAGACAGGATTCTGCCAGGAGGACTCTAGTGACAGACTTCCATCAGTAAAGTCCATACCCTGGAGGATCTGGCCCTAAGCATAGATTGCTCACAAACCTGATTCATCAGCCCTGATAGGTGAGTCACTTCTCAGGTCAGATTCAATATGCCACAGCCTTCCAATATGACAAAACCATGCAGGAACCGGAGCCTACATTTGTTCACACTAACACATCATCCACCCACAAGCAAGCCCCTTGGAGAGACAATTTGCAATTAAAAGACTACTCAGAGCAAGGAGAGTGAATCACATGATTGACATGGTCAGTGGCATTAGACTGCCATTGCAGGGTTGAGCTAGTTGTTCTCCAGAAGGACCTGTAAGCTCAAGGATTATCTTCCCTACAGATAGTCGAATGGGTCCTACTTATGCTTTTCCCTGGGACTCTTCTTACTCTTGCTTCCACAATAGTAGTTAGCACCCTCTGAGAGCCACACATTAGATATGCCAATCTCCAAACAGTGCTGTGTTCTCTTCTGGGACAAAGAAACTCTACAAGGTGACTGAGCAGTCTCTTTTAGTTTGGTGTACTGGCTTCACAGGGAGAGCATTCTCTTATTTTTCCATTTTTAGAGGTCACTTCATTTTGCTTCCTGTATGCAATGAGGAAAAATTTTATTCTCAGCTAACATTTCACCAAAAGTGATCAGAGCTGATATTAGAATGACTGGATGCAAGAGGTCCTCACTTAAAAATTATAGCACAAGCCAGCTGTCCAAGGAGAAATCTGCTAACCACAGATTCTTCAATATGGTGATTTTTAGCACACCAAAATAAGTGTGTCAGTAGATATGGTCTTATTTGTTTTTCCCAGCTACCATGCAGGGATGGGGCAGGAGCTGAGAGCAGATCTCTGTGTGAGGAAGCACACTGTCCTCTACAAGTTGTCAGGTCAGGTGGGCCCTCTGGGGTGGATCTAAACTATGCATGAAACCACCCCTGTGTACCTCAAGGGTGATTTTTGAGGACAGAATGTGGCTGTCTTATTTGACAACAGAGGTACACCTGCCCAAAACACCTTACCATCTGCCTGATGTTCTATGTTCTTTTGCTAATTGACAAGGTCTTCTATTTTCTGCTTAGAGATAAGTCCTTAGAACAAATTGCTTTCAACAGAACGCAGTGACTTGAAATCAAGATAAAGTATAACTAATTGAAATTAAAACTTTTCCTTAGAACAAGACCCACAGTGATGCCTGATACATAGTCAGTAGGAAATAGTTAATGAAATGAATGAATAAATAGGGAAGAGAACATACTATGGGAAGCACTAAGAGGCGAAAGTGTGTTGATGGTGGTGATGGGGAATTTTACAAAAGGTTGTAGGGGAAAGGAAGGCTGCACCAGAGGACACATGGCACTAGCTCAATTTTTCAGAGGCATACCCTAATACTCAGGAATGTGGAGGCAGAGTAGCATTTAAACCATACTCTGTGGGACAGAAATTGACCTTTCAGAACTGGGTAGAGATTGAGCTGAGGTGTGACCTTGATAGGTTACTAACTTCTGCTTATTCAACTAAAAAAAAAAAAAAAAAAAAAAAAAAAAATAAAATTAAAAGGAATTAAAAAAAAAAAAAAAAAAAAAAAAAAAAAAGGTGACATTACATTGCAAGGGCTTTAAAAATAAAAGAGAGCTATAAATAAATAATGGCATTAGGACCAAGCATATAGTAGAAGTTCAATGAAATAGCTACTATGTGGATTTTTGAGGCATGTCAGAGCACAGCTGCAAACTGCAGTACCTGGCCTAGGCTGGGTGGAAGAGCCTCACTGGAAGGAGTCAGATGCCCCACCAAGATGACTAAATTTACTACAAACAGAGGTGAACAGGGCTTTCATCAGCCTCCAAATGCCAGTCTCTACATGGTTACCTGGATACGTGTCTTAATGAATAAGACCTTCGATAATCCAGTTCACAAGGCCTGATTTTCACTTTCCAATGAATTTATTAAACATCAGACTATATAAGAGCTGAACTTTTTGTTCCAATGCAAGGAAAGATTAAGAGTACTGTGCATGTCAGTTGGTCATGGTGACACACATCTGTAATTCCAGCACTTTGAGAGGCTGAGGTAGAAGGATCACAAGTTCAAGCCCAGCTCAGGCAACTTAGTGAGACCTTGTCTCAAAATTAAAAAAAGAAAAAATAGTCATCATGACAAACTTCAAAACCAAGGTATATAACCTTATACTCTGAGGCTTGCAGTGTTGTATAGGCCAGCCAAGGCACAAAGTACAATTTTATAAGTCCAGCATTTGGCTATCTCTGAACAACTCCTCATATAGGTCTCATAGATCCTTCAATCCTTCAGTTACCTAGAGATGCATTTGGGAAGCAACAGCTGAACGCTAGTTCATTTTGATCACTGACCTGCTATTGAGATGGAGTGAAAGGAATGGCTGGGAAGATCACCTCCCTGGCACCTACATGCAGAAACTATGTACAGGCTTACCACTGGGGAGGATGTCCAGGCTATGTGGTACTGGAGGCAAAAGATCCCATGTCTTGTACTTCATGGGGTAAAAACCATCGTGGTTTTTACAGCAAGAGGACAGGACATGCCCTGGTTCATGAAAATGCTTTCTGGATACTAAACTGGCAGGGCTTTCCCAGCCTTTCCTCTCCACCCACGCGCCTGTGCTTCTGGGCACAGTGCTGGGGAATATGCAGGGAGCGTGTGGAAGAGTGTGGAGCCGGAGGTAGAGATGCGCTCCATGCTGGCAACTCTTCTCCAGTTCCATCCCATTAGGAGTTCTTGCCTAAGAGCGACGGCTCTCAATGATCCTGGCTTTGCCCACTTGAGTTTGAACTGGCTGTGTGATCATAAGCAAATTACATATTCTCAGCCTCCGATTTGTCAACTATCAACTGAAACTAATTGTCAATGACAAGCGAGTTCTACCCCATAGAGCTGTTGTGAGAATTCAATGAGATGATTCAGAAAGGAGCAAAACTCAGTGCTTAATGGCATAATGAATAAATGATTATGATTTGTGTTAGTTTATCAGCAATTTTCTTAGAACTCGCAGAAGCTTTACAACTCCCCATCACGTTTCTGAGATCCGCTGACAATAATGAAGCCCATGTGGCCCTGTTCATGTGTCCATTATGTTTGTTTCCTTCTCTTTTTTTGTTGACCACTTTCGGTGTCATTATTCTTAACCCTTGCCCATCACATCTGGCTGGTTTTCTATTTAACATCCTTCTTCAAAATTTATCCTTTCTAAACAGCTTGTCCTCATTCTTACACTACTGACCAAAACAAAAACACAGCCCTCTCTCAAAGCAAGAGGCCTTAAAAGAAGCCAGGGAGGAAGAGGGGGCCAGAAAACCCTTAAGGAAGCCCTCATCTCTGGGCTTCTGCTTATTTCCAATTTCTTGTCTTATTCAGGCCTACTCCCAGGAGGTACTGCCAGCATTTCACTTTGTTTCTACATGACCTTGATGCATCTTTTGTGCTTGGCAGATGTTAAATAAGAATCAGGATTACAACAAAGGAATGGCAGGAGGTAACCCTACTGAGTAAAGCATTCATTCAGATACTAAGGGAAAAGCCAAGGAAGAAAAAAAGTTCACTTTCTATTTCTTCTGCCCAAACTCTTCCCTTTGTGGACACTGTCACACACCACTGTGCCAGGTCTTCTTCTCTGATGCTAAAGCTCTCCACCTGGTCCAGGCCATGGCACAAGGGCTGAGACACAGTCAAGAGACACCCCGCCCCATTCCAGCAGGCTCAAAAATCTCCAGCTGTTATTCCCAAGGCTGCAATAGTAATGTGTAATCAGTACCAGGAAGAAGGAAGACTCCTCTGGAAATAAGGAAGGCAGCAGCAGTGGCAAGATGCCCACAAGAAAGAAGAAAAAAACCTAGGAACAAAGTCTCTGGCCTGAGACTAGGGCAGAGGAGAGGGAGGCAAAGAGATCCTGTCCACAAATGATGGGCCGAGGATCTCTCTGGGCATCAGTCACCTGTGGATATACCTGCCAAGTGAGAAACTCCACTTCGAAGTCTTACCTGTTCCCAGTGCTCTTCATGTTCTTCCCACATCCATTCTCACTTGGTGTCATTTCCACTCAGGCTTCAATCAGGTCCCATTACAACAGCACTCCAGTCACTCTTTGCATCCCTCTATCCACGCTCTGCCCAAAATGCTCCTCCAGACTGTGATCAGACTGGGTTTTCTCAGCTCAGACATCTGCTGTGACTCTCCCTGTCTGCAGGACAAGCCAACCTTCGAGTGTCACAATCAACAACCGTGGCTTTCTCATCACTGTCCATTTCTAAAGTTCCATTTCCCACTTGCTTCAATGGTTCCCTAAATAGTTTCCAGTCTTGCTGCTTTTTTTTCACATCATTTTCTTCACTTGCATGTCTTCCCCACTCTGTGTTCCTTCTTGTTCTCCCACAATACTCTCAGTGCATTATCCTTCCCCTCCCTACTCTCCACCCTCCTCTGCAGAAAGGTGAAGAGGTCCACACCAGTATCACCTGGATTCCTGGCTCTTCCCTTTTTAGATGCAGGCTCCTGCAGCAGGAAGATTAAGGTAGGTCCTTTCCACTGCCTCCTTCCTTCCTACATCGATTCTGGCCAGACTTATTTCCTCTGATCACAATCTGGGAGTTTCTTTCTGCTTCCAGCTCTCACTGAGTTCTGGTAATTCCAACTCCTCACCTTCCTCCTTCAGGTGCAGCAGTAGAAATGTAGAAATGACATCCACTGTAACTAGCTCCTGGGTTCTATCAGGGCTTGTTGATCTTGTATTCTTATCTACAACTCTGAAATACTGCTGTTATTAAATATCCTTTAAAATCCCAACTGAAGTTGCCTTCTGTTTTGTGTCAGAAACCTTCCTGGAATACTATCTCCCTGACCATGTTCCAAACCCTCCCTCCTCCTGGAGACTTTCTTTTCCACTGTAGCTAAGAATGAATCTTCAGCTCTTGTCCCCAGTCTTCAGCTCCCCAGTATCTGTCCTTCATTCCAACACACTTACGAAGTTTTATGGTTTTCAAAGTATTTGACATTGAAATGAATTCACCTTTTCATCACAACAACCCTGACAGACAAGGTATTACTACCATTACTAATCTCATTCGCATTTTGCAAAGAGCTGAAGCTTCTACAAAATAAAAGCCATGGCAAATAACACGCAGCAATTAGATTGTCAAAGCTCCAGCAGTTTGGAACAGAGGGCATGCTGAGATTCCAAGGATATGGGCCAGAGGGAAGGGAAGAAGATACATCTGGCAAGACATAGGGGATGTGATAACAAAATTTAAGACACATTCCTCAAGAAGCACGTAACCTCTATGTGGAAAAATGCATAGAGCTGCACACAGCTGCTAATAACAGCAAAACAGAATAGGACCAAGTAGGAGGACAGCTTAAGGGCAAGAACTTATTATTATACTCCTTTGAAATCTAGCCCCATTACACCTCTTCACTGTGTTTGAATCAAAGCCCCAGGCACAGAGGTGTTCCAGACAGGTTCATTCATTTATTCAGCTTCTACAATGGGCCAGGCATGATGCCACATTCTGGAGACAGCACAGTGAATAGGACAGACGTGGCCTGGCTCTCATGGAACTGCCCTTTAGCAGAGAGAATGACATTAAATAAAGCATTACACAAACACCTAGAATATTACAATGGTGGTAAATGCTCCAAAGAAAAATTGAGTGTCATGTGTGATTCCTGGGGAGAGCTGACTTTGTTTGGGGTCCATTTTCAAGGTAGACATTCCTTCCAATTTTCCCTTTAAACTGAGATCTAAAAGATGAATAATAGTTAACCAGAAAGGGAAAGTTCAACAAGGGAAGACATTCTCATGCATGCAGAACAGCATGTCCACGGGTTCTGCAGTAAATACAGAGGAGGTGGAGAACTCCGGATAGGCTGGGATATATTTTGCAGGTACCATCCATAAGACTTGGTATTTTATGGGAGACAGATGCCAAGGGAGTGAATGGGGATAGGAAAGGATGACATTGAAGTTTTTGGCTTGCGAAACTCAGTAGGTAATGCAATATTTGCAGAGACAGGATAGCACAGAAAGACAGCAGGAAGTGATGGAGATTACAGCTAAAGACTTGTTAGTATGAAGTTCTTAGGTATGGTGGCATCTTTGCTGCTATAATTGGATACCACAACTTGGATCATTTGTACAAAATTGAGATTCATTTAGTTCACTGTTCTGGAGGCTAGGACATCCAAAAACATCTTCTTAGCATCTGATGGGGGCATGCCCACCGGGTCATGACATGGCAGAGGGCAGCACATGGTAAGACAGAACAAGCTTGCCAGAAAGAACTCACTTTTATAATAAAGCCACTCCTGAGATAACCCATGAATCCATCATCTATTTATTAGAACAGAGCTCTTATGACCCAATCACCTCCCAAAGGTCCTACCTCCGAACATCATTAACCTATGACTTTGGGATTAAATTTCCAACACAAGAATTTTATTAGTGAGTGTGAACAGTGGGTAATTAGATATATGAATATGGAGCTCGGAGTGTTCCAGGCTAGAAATATAAACTTGACTCATCCGTGTATAGTCAAGGGACTTTCAAAAGATCCCCTAGGGAGAAAGTCAGTGAGAAGAAATGAAGGCCCCAAAGGAGAGAAAGCAACAAGAAAGACACAAGGAAACAGGACAGTGTGATGACACTGTAGCTGTGAGCTCCAGGGAGGTGGGAGGGTGGAATGGTGTTGAGTGCCACTGAGAGGCAAAGTAGAGCACCCTGATCCACACACCCAAACTAACATGGCTGAGTTTCCTTCCTGTCCACCTTCTTTTCTTTTCTTTTCTTTTTTTTTTTTAGTAGTGCTAAGAATCAAACCAAAGGCTAGGCAACCACTTTATCATGCACTACATCTCCATGACACATAGCTAAGTTTTATTTATTTTTATTTCTTTTTTTTTTTTTTATTTTATTTTTTTTGTGGCACCAGGGATCAAACTCACAACCTCGCGCCTGCCAGGCAGGTGCTCAAGCTATTAAGCCAAACTCCCAGCCCTAGTTTTTTGAGGCAAGGTCGCACTACATAGCTCAGGCTGGCCTTGCACTCATGTTGTAGCCCAAGCCAGCCTCGAACTCATGCTCCTCTTACCTCAGCCTCCTGAGTGCTGGGATTAAAGGTGTGCACCATCATGCCCGGCTCATAGCTAAGTTTTAAATTCTCAAATTACCTCACATTTATACCCAACCTATCAGAGTAGATGTCCACATGAAAATCTTCGTCTGGATAAGTGTTTCCCAGGTAAAGCCCCAAATCCCTACGCAATGAAAAGCTCCCCAAGAAGACCCCATCCAATCTGCTTCTGGACTGGGGCCCACACCCCACTAGGCAGCCCAGGACACTAGAGCCAGACCCTGTCTCCCAGACCCCAGGTAGTGACTCAGTTGCTCTGAGGGCTGCAGGGAGGTGACAGAAATAGCCGCATAGATAATCAGATCTGTGCTGCTCCCAAACTAGCTCAGAACACTGGGTGTTGATTAAATTTTCATACCTCCACCACAGAATTTTTTCCCTTTTTGCTTTTTTTTTTTACAGTTTCCTTTTTGGTTGTTATCATTCCTGTTTCAAAAGCATAAAGAAAACACCAGCCTGTTGTGCATGCACTCTGGCCTGAGGTCTCCACACTGGGCTGGGCCCGACCCTGACTCACAGAGCAGCACCAGGGAAACAATTCTCTCCTCTTCCTCCATCTCCCTGGGGCTCTTTCCCTCCTCTCAGGTTACCTCTTTCCTTTCTTTTGTCCTGTTAACCCCCTTTCCCCATCTCGGCACTTTCCCAGTTGCTCTCATTTCTTTCTCTCTGTTGCCTTGTCACTTGCCTCCCAAGTTAAACACTTGACTATCTGGGCGTGCAGGCACACACTTGAAATCTTTTTCCTTTCTCTTCCTTTCCTCCCTGACTGCATCTCTGGCCAGCTGTTATTTCCATTCTCAGAGAGGAGTCATCAACTAGAGAACGTGGCTTTCTGGGAGAAGACATCACTTCCTCCCTGCTCAGAATGCTAACTAGGGTCTTTTCCATCTCTCCCACACCCAGAGGGTTTAGGGTCACTGGCCTCTCCTTGTTCTACATATTAGACTAAGAAGGGAGTAAGATTCACCCCAACCTGCATTGAAAAATTCTGCACCAAACTGATGCCAGCATCTCTGGCCCAGGGCCCCACCCTGTTGGGATTAGAAAGGCTCTAGATGACCCCTTTTCCTCCCTTCCCTCCTCCCCCAGCTGGGACATGGGGATAGATATAGTTGGAGGTTAAAGTAGGGCAAGGTGTGTGTGTAGTAAGCACAGTTCTCTCTCAGTCTCACAGGAATTGTGACAGGTGACCCAATTTCATCTCAAGTGACTTGGCAGTAGCTCACTCTTATCAATAGAAAGTGGCATTCAAAACCTAATTACATGCAGTGTGAGACCTGGCACTGTGTTCTCTGCAGAGAGCCTGAGGCCCTGGTGGTGATGCTGCCTGTAGGACCTGGTCTAACTGCACCGTCTCCTCCCACTTTCCACTTCCTGGCTTATCCCAAGGAAAGCAGAGCCAGCCCTGGTTCCCATTCACACATAACTACAGCTGCCCCTCTTCTGGAACAATGTGATCTCAAACCTGCTTGAAAGGAGGGTGGGAAGTTCTCTGTGTTATGTTAAACTCAGGATCCGGAGCAGGGTCTTGAAGTTCCAATTAGTTCCCCTCTAAAAGGAAGACTAAGAGAGGCAGGAAGGGTCTCCAAACCCCCACACTCTGGCAAAGAAGGAGACCCCAGCCTGAAACAGTCACAGTGAAACTACTGACTGGGCACAGGCCCCAAGGAGAAATGGAACTTGAAGAGCGGACATTTGGGCACCATTTGTGAAAGGAATAAAGGATCTTCCTTTCAAATCTAGATAAGGTTGGCCAACACAAGAAACCTGGCCTTCGCCTTCAAACTAGTGCTCGCAGAATGAAAAGACCTAGTCAGCTCTGTTAGCCATCTCAGAGGATAGTACTGCTGAGAGCAATCTCCAAGCTTCTTTTTAGCTCTGTGTCACCTGTTTTCTACCATGACCATCCACCTGAGCTGCCTTTAGAGGCCCAAAAGACAGGGCTGCAAACCTGACCTCCCCTTTCCCCAGATACCTAATGATGAGTTGGAGAAATCACCAGAAACAGGAGGCAGGCAGGCAAAGGCAAGAACGGGGGCAACAAGAAATTGACTCCTCTATTAACTACAGACCATCTCTGGGCAATCAAGAATTCTTCAGTACTGGGGATCTAAGGTGAGAGTCGTTTAATAGCATGTGGCCAGTCTTCATGTCTTCCCAAGTCTTCAAGGACTTTTCATCAAAAATACAGCCCTACTTAAACATTGTCTCTTCAGAGGGGAAAAAAGCGTCATGAGCAAAGCCCCCAGCTAGTCACAGTGGTGGTAGTAGAGGGTGCTATTCTCTCTTAGAAATACTAATTATAAGGTTTACACATGTGTAGCTCATACAGCAGTCAGTTGTCACACATAGCCCTTCCCGACAAGATAGCACAAATCAAAATGCACTACATAAGCATATCAACACTTCCCTGTTCCTCCCAAAGCCCCTTTAACACCACTCATTTTGAGATAATTGTAGCACAATAATAAAGAAGGCAGACTTTGAAAACAAACTGACTTGGTTTCCCCAACTATAAAATGGAGATATAATCATCGTACTCCAAGAATTGCTGGGAAAGTTGAGTGGGTTTAAGTCTGTGGCATGCGCCTACCACATGCTTGGAAGTGTTTGCTATTATTCCTCTCTGACTTTTCACCACAATAATTACCCCCAAAGATATAAGTAAGATCTTCCAATTCTGAAGGCCAGTAGCTTTTCCTTCCTGATTTTAGTGGACACTTACCTCTGATTTGTTCTTATTCAAACTCTACCTACAGGTGCTTAAGCCCTGGTGTAATACCAGCTCTGATCCTGAAAGAAGTCCTCATGAGACTTCCCCCGAAAATTCTTTCCCCTCCATCCATCCCCAGCTAGAGAACCAGCAATTATTTTCATGCATAAATATGGATCACAAGGATCTTCGAAGAATGGCTATTGTTTTGTTAACATGACTGCAAGGATCCCCTTTGTGGGTTCATCTAACCCTAGACCTGAGGCAGTCAGTTTGCCTAATAATTCTAAGAACACCCTGGTGGATGTCTCATCTCTGCTGAGATTAGCTGGCTTCTCCAAAGGGAATGCTATTCTGAGAGCAGAGGTTAGGTCCCTAGTGGAATCCGAACATCTCACAAACTTACCCCACTAGTCACCAGAGAGTTGGTACAAAGGTCAGGTGAGTGGTAATTGCTATAATAGATACAGGGCACTGTCTAGCTCCACCCATTCCATCAACTCATGTTCTGTTGTCTATTTATTCTGCTAATGTTTACTAACTATTTATCTTGTGCCAGGTATTGGTCTGAACACCAGCTGTTTGCAGCAGTAAGTAACACAAAAGTCTTTCCCTCGTGAGGCTTGTATTTCAGGGGAACAGCATAGATCTTAGGCAAAAAAAAAAGGGGGGGGATAAACTATACACTGCCCTAGATGGTGGTAAGTTTTCTGGAGAGAAATAAAGCAGAAAGGGAGTTCAAGAGTACTGGGAAGAAAGAAAGTTGATTTTTAGCAGGGTATGTAAGGAAAGGCCTGAGTGAAGAAAGAGCTGGCCAGGGGAAAGAGTGAGCCCACCTTGAGAACTGCCCAAGGAGACACACGGCAGCAGTGCTCTGAGGCAGGAGCACGCCTTACAAATCTGCAGAAACAAGGCCACTGTGACTGGAAAAGACAACAGAGATGGACAAAGCTTGTATGACAGCACACATTTATAATCTCGCTACTCAGGAAGGTTGAGACAGGAGGATCATGAGTTCAAGCCCAGCCTGGGCAGCATAGTGAGAATCTGTCTCAAAATAAAAAAGAGCTGAGGATGCAGCTCAGTGCTATGGCCCCGAGTTCAATCCCCAGTACCACAAAGAAAGAAAGGGAGGGGAGGAAAGAACGGAAGGTAGGGAGAAGAAGGAGAGGGAAAGGGAGGGGAGAATGAAAGCCAGTAGATCTTGCAGGGTCCTGTGCACCTTCCCAAGAGTTTTGGCTTTACCCAGTAGGGGAGGAGTCACCACCAGAAGATTCTGTGTGGAAAAGTGACATGATTTGATTTATATTTACCAGAATCCTATGACAGTCTAAAATTGGATAATGGTTCAGTGAGGGAGGCACTACACTAACTCAAGAAAGAGCAAGTGCTAGTTTGGACCAAGATACAGTACTAGAAGTCAGGACTGATAACCAGATTCTGGATAAATACTGAATATAGAGCCCAGAGGAATTCTTGATGAATTAAATATAGGGTGTGAGACACAGAAATCCAGAATGGTTTTAACACTAAGTGCTATAATGTCTAATATTGGTAAATCAGGTATGAATGGTGATATACAGGTGTTTGATGTCATGCAGGCAAATAAAGTGAGGACTTCCTGTAAGGCAGGAAGAGTCAATGACTCCGAGAGCAATAAAAGAATTATGAAGTGGGGCCGTGCCTTTGAAAAGGAAGCATTTCAGCACTCGGCCTGCTGTCTAGCACATAGAAGGCTCTCAATAAATGTTTGGTGAATGAAAATAAGTACAGTTACAAAAATAAAAATCAAGCTTTAAAAATGTAACATTGAGGGAAAATATATTTTCACAGGCAAGGAAGACAGATAAAAAGATCAAAAGACTTGGTCATCTCCCTCTATATTGAATCTCTCTGTCCTGTACCTGTTGCTGGTTCTTTGGTTGGTATTATCTTTCAAAACAAAGCAGTCCTGGCCACACCCAAAAAAATAAAATAAAATAAAATAAAATTTTAAAGAAACAGCCCTAGAACATGTTATTATCATGATAACTTCTTAAGAGGTGCAGTAATGTTAAATTTGTGCTTAAGCATGCCTTTAATCCCAGCACTCGGGAGGCTGAGGTAGGAGGAGCATTGTGAGTTCGAGGCCGACTTGGGCTACAACGCGAGCACAAGGTTGGCCTGAGCTACACAGTGCGACCCTGCCTCAAAAAATCAGGGCCAGGAGTTTGGCTCAGTGATTGAAGCGCCTGTCTGACAGGCATGAGGTTGTGAGTTTAATCCCTGGTGCCAAAAAAAAAAAAAAAAAAAATTGTGCTTAATTCCTGAAGAAATAGTATTGATAGAAAATCCCTAAGTTCTCAGGCTTCAGCAATAGCCCTCAGTAATAGCTTTTCAGAGCCAGTCACTGGTCCTCTACTCTATCTGTTCCTTCTCTCTAAGAGATGTCAGCCAATTCCATGATTTAAAATGCCTTTAATAAGTTGATTCTTGAATGTCTATCTGCTGCCTTGATTCGGCTCCAGACTTACATATCCATCCACTCGTTCATCATGACATCTCCAACTTGTATATCTGATAGATGGCAATGAGCATCTCCAATTTAACTTGGTCCCAAATGAATCTGTGACCTTATTCAGTCACCTTGCCCCTTTTCTGGGTTCCTCTATCTCAGTAAATGTTGCCATGGCTACTACATTAAAGTGGCTGAGAACCACTAATTCATCTCTCCTTTTGGATCTCACATTCAACTCATGAGAAAGTTCTGCCAGCTTCACCTTCTAGATACAACTCACTCTAACCACTGCTTAGCAAAACCAGCACAGCCATCCCAGACTTCAGTACCATTGCCTGCTGTCTGCTTCCATTTTTGCCCTGCTGTGGCCAGTTCTTCATGCAGTTGGTGAAGTACTTTTTCAACATACAACAGATTTTATAACTCACCTGCTCAAAGCCTTCGCATCACACTCATGTCAAACTCTTAACCATGGTCTATGAGGCCAAACATGATCTGACCCCAAATCACTCTCTCATTCTCTCTGTCTCCCTCTCCTCTTTGCTCTTAGATGCTGTAGCCTCCCTGGCCTTCTTGGTATTCCCTGACCAGCCAAGTGACCACTCTAGGTCACTGCACTTCTGAAATGTTTACACTCCAGATTTCCCAGGACTTTTCTCCCACTTTCTGCTCAGATGTCACCTCTTTCCCGAACCACCCCATATGAACCTTAATTAATGTATTAGCTTCCTCCCTCCAACATGTTTTTCCCTTACTTCCCTTTGTCTTCGTATGACTTATTACAACCTGACATTACTTAATTTTTACACTGTCTATTATGTATCCTCATATTAGGATTTCTAAAGAGCTGGGATATAGTTTCAGCTCCCATCTGAGCCACAGTAGATGCCCAATAAATATTTGCTGAATAAAAAATGCAATTGTAAAATGCCAGCAAATATGTCCCATTTAACATGAGATTTATGTTCATACGGAGCATGAGAAAATTCCTTGCTGATAGTTTGACCCTGTATCACTCATTAATTTATTAATTCATCTATCCAGTAATTACTAGATTGTCACTGAGCAGCTACTATGTGCTAGACACTCTGTAAGCTTCTGATGATAGTCACGAAATCATAGACATCTCTACCCCTAGGCAGTTCACAGTGCAATTAACAGAGCAGGAACTGAATCATGTAGACACACACAAAAGGCAACACATGCTACGATGGAAAAGATAAGGAATTCTTCCAAGGGTACCACTTTAGATTGAGGATCAAGAGAGAGTGTGCAAAGGCAGTAAAAATTAGGCTAAAATTTGATGGATTTGTAGGAGTAGGGAAAACAAAGAATGTGGAGGGAACAGTGGGATCTCAGGCCAGAAGTGGGAGAGCGCAGAAGTTAAGATGCAATGGTGCAGCTGGGTGTGGTGGCACACGCCTTTAATCCCAGCACTCGGGAGGCTGAGGTAGGAGGAGCGTTGTGAGTTCGAGGCCGGCTTGGGCTACAATGCAAGTGCAAGGCCGGCCTGAGCTACACAATGTGACCCGACCCTGCCTCAAAAAACCAGGGCCAGCAGTTTGGCTCAGTGACTTAAGTGCCTGTCTGACAGGTGTGAGGTTGTGAGTTCAATCCCTGGTGCCGCAAAAAAAAAGATGTAATGGTGGTAGGTATAGAGGCCATGCAGGGGTGAGGGCGGTGAACAAGAAATAAGATGAGAAAGCAGGCAGGGCATAGATGCTCAACGTTTTGCAAGACCACAAGAAGCATGTAAGGGATCAGCTCAGGCTCATTGGGCCAATTCCCCATTTGACCAAGGCAAGGACCTAAACAAGGTCAAGGTCAGACATGAGGAAAGTACACATGAGCCACTGATAATTTCAAATAATGATACCATTTTCCTGATGGAAGAAACTCAGGAGTCATTAATGGATACTCCAAGTTTTTTATCATTCACCCCCAATCTTTTCCCTTGCAATTTCTATCCCAGCCCACATCCTGAACATGATGTACAAATTTTACATCTCTGACCATGCTTCTGCTTAGACCTTCCTTTTCCCACCTGCTGAAATTCTATCTCTTTGAGGTTACTATGGAACCTTTTTGAGTCCCCTCCCCAGCATAAGGCTTAAGGGATCATAGCACTTTATCAAGGCAACCACTGAATACTGATTGTCATCTCTTCCACCTTAACTGCCTAGCACAGCCCTTGTAATTAGTACACAGGTAATCTGCTGTTTGGTGGATAAACTAGGATGAAGCAAATTGCCTAAATCATCTACTTCTCTCCCATTCTGCTGCAATCAATGGCAAAGGGGAATAGAGGAGAGCCAGGACTTACCTAAATCATCAAGACTGGGTTCCAGTTATGTTTCCTGCCATAATAGCTGTATGGCCTTGTGTAGGTCATTTAACATCTGTGTGCCTCAAATGCCTGATTCACAAAATGAGGGCTAATCAGAGTCTCCTCCAAAGCTATTGTAAGAATTTAAAGTCATCCATATAAGGTGCCTAGCACAGTCTGGCATCCACTGGTATAAAACAAAAAGTATCAGGTGACTTATTCATATTTCCTACCTATCATCTCTCTTTTTGGCAATACCTAAAGTTCAAAGAGATCCCAACACAATGTGTCTTGTCTTGAAAGGGGAGATGTAACACAATAAGAAAGATATGAGGTGTGATCAAAAAATGTAGTTACTGTTGCTGCTGTGAGCCACGGCAGGGATCTTCAACATAAGAAGCCACATGTCAAACCTTAGTAATGGTGTGTGACAGGTTCAGTTTTTTCAGTGCAATTGGTCAGTCATGAGCTACAGTTGAGAGAAGGTGCATTTATAACTGTGCTGTAAGTCATGGATCATGGACTGAAATTTTGTCAGTGTCACTGAAATTTCACAATTGTGTCCTTTCAGATTCTAACTTTTTAAGAAACATCATCACAGGAGATGGAACTTGAGTCTACAGCTATGATCCTGAAACCAAGGTTTAGAGTCCTTAATGGAAATCACTCAGTTTTCTTTGTGAGATAAAAAGCATATCAATCAAGATCCAATATCATGGTGAAGCTGATCGTGCTTTTTGATCTTGGTAGAATTATGCGAGCTGAACATGTACTCAGGAATACTACAGTGAACTCTGAAAATCATAAGGGCTTATTAGACTATTTAAGAAATGATGTGGAAAAAAAAATGATGTGTGCAGAGAATGGCCTGAGAGATGGTCAATCAGTTTCATCCTCCATCACGACAACCTCCTTGTCAGCCTCCTGTTGAGTAAAAGCATTACGGCCAGTCTTTATCTACCTTATTCACTGGATCTGGCACCATGCAACTTCTGGCTCTTTTCCAAAATCAAAATGACCATGAAAGATAGACATTTTGAATCAACTCAGGATATCAAAGCAGCCCATGACAGCACAACTAGACATTCACAAAAAACGACTTCCACAACTGCTTCAGAAAGAGTCAAGAGGGAAAGGGTGTGTCCAAAATGACGAGAAGGATTATGATGGGGATTAATGGCAATGTGTCTTTTACTGAAAAAAATTTTAATTTTTAAAATAGTCACTGTAGTTTTTTTATCACACCATGGTTAGACATACGTGAATAGGAAGAAAATTTCCCCTTTCTGATGGTAGAGAGGTTAGCGGCACCTGAGGATATGGGAAATGGGATGGCTCTGGCATGAGCAAAATATTCTCTTTCTCCTCTCAAACCAATCTCTGCTCACCACTATACTGACCCTGACTACAAAAGCCAGCGAGGGAGCTTTCAAGTCTCACGGTGGTCATAAGTGTCTCTGGGTGCCAGGTGGGTCTCATAAAAGAGATTGGTTACCAGAGCACAAAGATATGCAAGCTCTTCCAAACTAGAACAGGAATTTAATTAAACCAGGAGAGGAATGAAAGATGGGGAGACGATTAAGGCCCCAGGATATTTCCTTCCTTTGGAGGGGAAGAGAGTAGGCAGAGCAGAGTTAACATTCACCCCACTCACAATCTGCCCCATCCTCCCCACCCTCAGCCCCATCCTCACAGCAGCACTTAAGGCTCTTCCTGAGCATCCTCCTGCCTCCCTTCTTGGCCCCCGGGCCCCTACCCCAAAAGACTCCTGTGCAAAGCTCTCCCGCAGGACACATATACTGCTGACTCATTCTCCCTGCTGCAACAAAACTGGAAACTTTAAAATCCCTGCTTATTATCTTTTCTCACTCTTTCTACTTCATCTTGCTTCACATTATGAATTATCAACAGTGCTTATGATACTCAAGAAAGACCCTTTATCAAATCTGTACAAAAGGGAATTCATGAGTGATTTGGATCAACTAAGAATCTCTCGAAATGATAAAGAGCTCCCCAGGCCTGCAGGGATTTGAGCTTAAATATGCACGTGCACATGGATGTGGGGTCGGGACTACTCTGGGGAAAGCACACCCCCTGACACTTCATCTGGACAGAGAGGTGACAATAGGGCGTTCTGCATTCCTAGCCTGTCTTATGTTAAGCCACACAAGGCCAGGGAACACTGGAAAGGCCTGTGACCGTGATAGCCAGGAAAAGAAGTGGGGGGCCACCCTTCCACGCTCTGGGTCATCTGCAGGGCTAGGCATGCCCTAGGATGCTTTAATTTATAAATTGCAGACAAGATGTATCCACGGGAGGCTGCTTCCCAAATGCATGAAACGGAGTCTTCCAGACCCTCCTGCAAAGGGGCTCCATGTCTGCAAGCCACAGCACACCTGTGCTTTACCCTGCTAAAAGGACAAAAGGCACACTGGGTTCCCTTGTCCCCTTTCTCTGAATCTCCTCAGACCCACCTCCCATTTTTTTTCCTCCTTGCCACCCACTCCTCCACTTGCTAAGGACGCCGAGATCCAGCTTAAATAACCTACTTTGCAGTTTACTTATCTCTAAATGGAAGTCGTTAAGACAAATGCCATAAATAACCTGGGTACAAAAGAGAGGCATGCACCCCTTCTCACACTGTCACACACAGGCACACACAGACGAAACACCGGCAATTAAAGCTCCGCAGCAACCTCCAGCAGGCACAGCAAGCTCGCAGTTCCCAGTCAGAGCTGTGGGAAGCAGCAGAGATGGCAGGCCAGGTCACACCCCCAGGGAGACTGAGGTCCCAGAGGGTAGGCCACAACTGCTGGCTCAATGAAGCCATGGAATGCATTGTGCAAAGGGTCACGGACACCCTCCTCTTTGAGGAGCCTTGTGCTGGTGACTGGGCTGGCCACAAGTGCCTCTGCCATCTCCCCAGGTTGGGCTGGTGGTTTGCTCCCCAAAGACTGTCAGACTACTCCAATATACTCTGCTCAGGAAAAGTAACCCATCGTCAAGAAAAGAGAGCAGGAGCCCTAGGGAAAGAAGGACACTGGAAAGACAGAGGTCTGACTGGAAACACAGGGAGGAAGGGAAGCTGTTGACAGCTGACAGATGTGGCATCCTGCCTGACTCTGCCAGCCTCGCCTGTGTGGGTGACAAGTGCTGCCGGGATCTTGAATGTGTGCAGGAAGGAAGTGTGATTGTGCAAGTGCCTGCTGTCCTTTGGGCCCTGCCTTTTCTTCCAAACTGTTAAGGTATTGGTGGCGTCTGTGAGGGATGCCCTCGAAGGCAAGTGAGGGACACACCATAATCACTCAGATAAGGATGGAGTCCCCCCAGGAAAGGACTTGAGCTCCCAACCTCCCTTTCCTTCTCTGCTTCACCTAGAAATCTGCTGATATTACACAAACTACTCCGGCGGGAGTGACTTTGTTTCACATCATCCTGGAAACAATTGAAAAAGGTCATAGCATTATGATGTTGTGTGCACAAGGGAAAGAGAAAACTTCAGATAATATTTTGATAAATATTCTACCATTTTCCCAAGGATCCCATTGACCATATCTGTCAAAATATATTTACAGATGATAGGTGAAAAATTTGCATCATAAATCTCAATAATAGAAATCCTCCTAATATAACTGCTCATAACCTTAAGGTATCTCAGTAATGCCTTAAAATTATAAAGCATTATCCTGGTGCATAAAGCATTCTTATACACATATTCTTATTTAATTCTTAAAACTGTAGTATGAACTACATATTGAACTGGTATTTCAAATTAACAGAAGAGGAAAATGAGCCTCATGAGGCCATATAACTTGCCCCAAATCACTGCCCAGGTTGGAGGAATGGGTAAGAAACAAAACCTGGGGTGAGACCAACATCTTTCAAGTGTAATCCAATGTCTAAAGCCACCCTACTCCTTACTCCACTACTTGATTTTCTAAGACACTCACTAAGTAACAAGTCACATAAATGACTATCAATTCCTCTGAAAAGTAATGTAAAAACTTCAATGTCACTAGATCAGAAAACTCAGGTAGCGAGCTACTAATACCAATATTCTGCATTTACAAGTAAATTATTTAGACCAACATAATTACATTAATAGATTATACTGATCTGTCATAAAGACAAAATCTTTATTAGCTTAGATTTATTTTTGGCTTTCAAAAATCACAGAATTTTCATAAAACAAAAGCAAAAGAATTTGGGCTTGCAAGCTTATTGTTAACTTTTTATTTTGCCAAGAAAGGACATTAACATTTTAAATTTTAAAATTCAATTTCAAGTTGAATAAATTTAATCTTATGAAAACCCATACTGGCATTATCTTCTCATTATGCCAGACTGGTAAAGACTTCATCATAGGCTTGGGCACTTCTGGAACACTACCATAGGTACATGCAGGTCTTCCTCAACACCTCCAAAGGGCAACAGGTCCTAACATAGGCTGGAACCAGCAGCAGCTGCAGCACCAGCATCTCATCAGTTATTCATAAGTTATGCAAATTATCCAGAACTGGTAGGAAGACATGAGATGCATCTGGAAGCCAGTTTTGCACCAAATATAGATAGTTTTTCGATACAAAGACAATCTATACAACTATACATTTAAGCAGGAACCCAAGGGCATGAGAGCACTCAGTACACAGAACAGAAACTTAGAGCAAAGAGAAGCTAAAGAACAAAAGTCATACATCAGAATTTGCCTTACATGCCCCTGAAGCTACCAGACACCCTCTCTGAATAAGCAAGAAAAAAATCTGCTCACTTAGCAAAACTTAATTTGTAAGTGCACAGCTCATATAATAACAAAAAGCCATAAAAAGAGTACTCATATAGTGAGAGATGAATGTGTTTTTCTAAGCACATTCATATGGTTTATCTCAAATAATTGCTACGAGATTCTTTGGAGGTAGAACACCAGCCAGTATTACCATCATATTACTGATGAAAATGCTAACGCATCTTTATTTCTTCATTTATCCAGTACCCAAAGAGAGGCTAAATATGTGGCCTACAATCACTGGGCTTTTGGAAGAGGGGCATCCAGTAGTCAGTGCCCTACCCATGGTGTAAGTATCAAAGCTCAAGCTGCTATAAATTTGGGTGAAAACTGCGTCTTGTAAAAGGTCCAAGTCAAAGGAAGATTCAACAACAGACACTCAAGAAAAAAGGGTATGTGTGTGAGAGAGAGAGAGAAAGGGAGAGACAGAGAACAAAAGGGAATCCTCAATTTAGGGGGTGTCATCACCAAGGAGAGGGCACACTTTTTGTTCCTTCTGTGCCAAAGATCTCAGCTTCTCTCTGATTGTCTAGGTATGGTTCTCTTTAACAGTATTACAGAGCCAGGTTCCAAGCCAAGGAGGCCAACTATGTTGCAGAAATAAACACACACACCCTCTGTAAACACTGAAATAAATTACCTTTCCCCTACTTTTCACTGGCCTTATTTATTTTTTCTCTCCTGCCAAAAGAGGAAGTAGCTGAGCTGGCATGAAGTAGGAAAAGCGAGGACCGCAGTGGTGGTGGTGATTGCCCCCTGTTGAGCTACTTGGTTCTCAGGAGAGCAGCTCACCCATCTGGAGACAACCTCGCCTGCCTGGGCAGACTGGAAGCCATGGTACCTCCGGGGGCTCACAGAGATACACTGAAATCAATCACTAGTGGGTACTCAGTGAACATTTACCCTGCTAAGGGTACCCTGGAAGACAGAGCAACACTTAGACAAGAAAAGGGACAGCAACACCAAAAAGACAACTAACCAGCCAAATCCAGCAGAAGTATCAGATGCATGCCACTGACCTCTACATCTAAGAGACAGACCAACGGAAGGTCTCCCTCATCTGAGCTTGCGAGGTGTAGCCAAAAATGGCTCCATGGAGGAGGCAGCATCCAAGCTTCACAGTGAAAACTGAACTCAGATAATGCCAAGACCATAGATTCAAGGTGGAGAAAGATATAAACAAAAGGCACAAAGTGATAAGACTGAGAAATGGGAAGGGACCAACCTAGAGAGCCAGGAGATTTGTACAGTGGGCAGTGGAAGAAGACTCTGTACTCATCTTGTATAGCTGAGTGGCTTTTTAAAATGTTTTGCAACATCTTACACCATGGTGCTATCTGTCAGGTACATGTGAAGGCCTATATTTACATTACCTCAGTTAATTCTCACCACAGCTCTGTGAAGCAGGTCCTATAGGACACATATGGAAACAAAAGCACAGACTTAAATAAGTTGGCTGAGTCCCATAGATTCAAATGGGGAAACCAAGATTTCATTTTTTTCAAACAAGCTCATTATCAGAACATTAATGCATACATCATACAATAGGGGGCAGCTTTTGGTATAAATATATTTTATCTATTTAATATAGATTTATTCATATTATAGAGCATTTAATACCACCCAAAAACTGAGGCCATTTTTAAAAAGACAATTTGAGGACAGAGTTATCAATGACTATTGCGGTATTGAATCAGTTTTGGCATTCAGTTTATTTCTGTATTTCACTTTAGTTTCACAGTACTGAGAAAACCTTGACTCATTCGGAAAAGTAATACCATGCTCATTTATATCATTTTTTGTAGGCAAACAAGCTCAGGTCTGAGTATTGAAAAAGACTAACACAGAATTACAAGCTTTTTAATCAATGACACATTTATTCAAAGTTCAAACGACTGCAGAGATGGCAGGGGACAGAGGAGCCTTACTGCAAGGTTCCCACAAAAAATACATATAGCCAGTTGATCCCAGGTAATCTCACAGTATGAAAATTTGCTTTATACCACACTGAAAATGTGTGACTGTGTGGCTTTTTTTGTCTTTTTGAGGCACAGTTTAACTATGCAACTCAGTCTGGCCTTGAACTCACTGGAACACAGGGTGGCCTCTAACTTGAAGCAATCCTCCTGCTTCATCCTCCCTAGTGCTGTGATTTCAGGCGTGCACCACCACACCAGGCCCTAATATGTGGCTTTTTAAATTATCTTCCTCCTTAATTTGATATTTCCCTAATTCTACAGTATCTTTTTTTGTAGTGGAAGATTTTGTAACTCAGAACATGTGTATTCATACCATATAGAATGCAGTGGAATTTCCCCCTACAATGCTAGTACTAAATTTTTGATAAACTATATAATCAATAGCATTTTGAATTCAAAAAACTATGATGGTTAAAAGGCATATTTTAAAAACAAAAATTGAAACAAATTGTATAAATGCTACCAAAGATCATTCAGGATCTTGACTGATAAGTCCCTGGCCTAGGGCGAGGCCTAGCAATGGGGAACAGGAAAGGGAGAGGAAAGCATAAGGGCGGGAAGCACAGAAGGATGGAAACGCAGTGGTCTTCTCTGATCATTAGAGGGTGCTGTGACAGAGCTCTATCTCACAGGGGATGGAACTGCCTCGGCCTGCACTGGACTGCATGTCTCAGAAAGAGGGAAACAAGAAGTAGCTGAAGGGAACAGAATTCAGAAGGTGTCCCAGGTCTTCTGGGACTGGTCTCAGCACTACAGTTTATTTTCTTTTGAGGGCTGTGATTGCTTGTAACACTCAACATATTCTTATGCAGATGACCAACCAAAACTATACTCACCAACCTTTTTCATAAAATTCCCACCTTGTGATTAACTCCACTGCTCCACCTCCTGAGGAATGTAGGAAAACCCGTATCCTATTGTGCCCAGGCAAAAGACAACAGAGCCTGAGGCAAGCTTAAGAGGTGGTGGGGAAAGGGTTTCCAAAGCTGCTTTAAAGGAGCTCTCCACAAGTAAAGTGGGGCTCCTAGTATCAAGCATCTAGACAGGAAGAGGCTCCTGTCTAGTCTTTCCTGTTTTGGGGACAGACTGAGGTGCAGCTGATGTTAGGATAGCTCAAAAGGATCATTAGACGGAAGTGCCACCCCTAGAACCAGGTAGCTTCTAACTGCAAAACTTGAATAGGGCCAAAATAGGTAATCTCTGCATATTATTTTTAATAGGTATGAAATAAAGGTCATGAAGAAAGTAGTATAGAGGAGGTTCGTTCTCCCAGTCCCTTCCTGACCAAACTTTTAAAGTCATTTTCTGAGCCTTGTCCCTTACAAAGGTAAAAATGATGGGGCATGGTGGTACAGCAAATAATCTAAGCACTCTGGAAGGCTAAGCCAAAAGGATGGCAAGTTCAAGTTCAACCTGGGTAACTCAGTGACAGACAGATCTGTCTCAAAATGAAAAAAAACTAAATTAAGAAAAGGACTAGGAGCAAGCTCAGCGCAAAGGACCAGGGTTTAATCCACAATACCTCATAGAAACACACGCATGCACACAAAGTAAAAATGCAAAACAACATCTCAGAATCCACTAGGCAAATTATACCCCTCTCCCATTGATTGTCAAGAGCTCTGATGTCTTTGTTCGATAGCAGTAATTTACTGTCACCTGCTAACCTTGAGCTCCCTGGCCCACTTTACGCAGGGCCAGACTGTGGATATGCTTTTAATTATCACTTCCTCCTTGGTCCTTCCAGAGATCTCTGCTTACATATCTCCCAGCCATTCACTACCTTCAATTGGCCCTGTGGCTTCCAAGAATACAGTGTATCAAATGCGCATGACGTCTAGGCTCAAGTAGGTATATTAATTACTTCCTGAGAGCCCATTGGGCGTCAATCACTGCATGGTAGACAAATAATGAATAAACCATGAACTCATGGAAATCCATCTTGTGGGAGGTCCGAGTCAGGCAGAGCGTGCCTTTCTCTTTATCATTTCCCCACTTCACGGGCCACCTCACGCTCCTCATGCGAGCAATCACAGCCCTGTGAACCTGCAACTCTCAAGCCTCAGAACCATGAGGGAGCGTGTTAAAAATACCTGTTTTTCATCTTACCTCTGGAGATGCTGGTGCGTTAGAGATGGGGTAGGGCCCTGGAATCTGCAATTGTATTAATTGCCCCCAGATGATTCTAAAAGAGACTATTCTGACAGTACTCAAAGCAATTCGCCAATAAATCTTTCCCAGTGAATGATCAATTGAGAAAAATTTGAGACCTCTTGGCTTGCCAATGTGTCAGAGACTGGTGCCATGCCGTCCCAGCCTGGCTAAGATTCCATAAGCATTTGGGCTCCATAGTGATCCAGTGAAAAGTGTCTGAAAGAGTTGTTGAGTCACTGTCCATCTTCAGCCTGAGGATAGAACACCTAAGGGCTGGTATTGCCTCAGAACACAGAGCTCATAGCCTAAAGCAGTGTGACACATCAGGCGTCTGAGGCCACTGGCCATGGATTAGAAATTAAGCTGTGTATTAGTGTGGGCTAAAAGAAAGAAAGGAACCCTATGCCAGCCTAATGGCTCTGTACAGACAAAAGACTGGCAGACTGGCCTGATGTGTAGTGCAAAATTCAGGCACCAGATCAGGAGGTAAACTTAGCATATTTGGAAAAAAAATCCCAAACATGATGGTATCTCTGGTTGGGCAAATCATTAAGAAACTAAGACAGATATAGAATAGGAATGATTTCAATGTGGAGACAGCTACAGATGGGAACATAATGAGTGTGGAAAAGAAAGACAACGCCAGTTTCTTCCCACAGAGGAAACCAGGGAGTGGAGCGTGGCAGACCACGAGTTCCTCACCAGGTTGCAAAGTGCAGAAGGAAGGCTCCATAGGCTCCCAGAGAGGGAGAGAAGTTAACATGGAGAGCAGGCTGCCAGGCAGCAGCAGATGCTGCAAACACAAATGCGTTTTTAAGAAGAGTAAGACAGATTCTCTGAGGAGGAAAACAAGATTTGAGAGTACAATGCTAGTGAGGGAGGTGGGTGGGCCTGGGGGGTTTGAAACGTTCTATAAGTCAGCATTTGGAACTGAGCTGAAGAAAGACCAGATGGCTCAGGAGTGAGGTACTCAAGGGCTCAGGAGGCGTGCTGCTGGCCAAAGTCACAGCATACTCTGCACGTGGTGCAGCATCCACATATGCACACATGCATGCACGCACACATATACACACACATGCACCATGCATGTTCCTTCTACTGGAAGTGGCAAAGATACCCAACTAAAAATCAAAACATTCTGATTTCCTTGCTACTTCTTCTATGCAACAAGACACAATTCTCGATTTGCTCTATGGACTGAATTTGTCCAGGAGATTCAAGAATCACAATTCAGAAAGGACCTACAAACCACTCATTCTAACATTTCAGTCTTTTCCCTACCTGTTCCTCCTTACATAGCCCAAAATTCAATGCCATGCTACAGGCATCTCCCCAGACCCCTCTCATTTACTGTACTCAACTGGCAAAGCTACTCTGGAAAAGTCAACACTCTACCGACTTCTCAATTGAAAAGGAGCTGACTGAGGCCAGGGGAAAGAACCCCATGTGAACGGGCCTCACCTGAACTCATCACCGCTGGTGGTAAGCGAGTTCATGACATTGCTCAGAAAGACATACTTCCCTTCTCCATTCACTCCTCTATGTCTTAGAAAACTATTTTATATCTTCTCCTCAAACTTCCAACAGTTTCTTCCTCCCACCCTCAGTTGATGACCTTACTTCCTATTTCATTGAGAAAATCAAAACAATTTGGAGAGAATTTCTACAAGCTTCCAACACTAAATCTACCCACATACCAGCCTCTGCTACTATTTCTCTCCTAGGGCTGTGATGAAAGATCAGCACACTCCTGTAGAAGCTAAACTGGTAATCTAGAACACACACACACACACACACACACACACACACACACACCCCTGCTCAAAGAGATTGGCTCTACCAATATTCCTCCCTATCCTTCATAAGCATTTTTATCTCAAATGGATCATTCTCATCGGCATGTAAACAGTATTCCATCTGCCCTATGTTCTTTGCTTCCCTTTCAAATAAAACTCAACACTAGGGTCAGTACAGTACTTGCTGTTTTCAAACCTCTCTTAAGCCTTCTCCACTTCACTCAGAGTGCTCCTGGCTTTCGATGATGAGTTCCTAGCATTCATTTTATATGACCCATCACCAGCATTTGACTCAAATGAGCAAAGAGTTTTTCAATGAATAAATATGAATACAAATTAAAGAGGACCTGTGGGTATAATTTGCATAAATTTCCAAGAAATTATTAGCAAGGTACCACAATGAAAACTTATTTTAAAAAAAAATGAACATTGACATGATATGTAAAATACTTTTTCAGGAAACCAACTTGATCATCCTCTTTCTACCTCCTTGAAGCACATTCTTCTCTTTACTCCAAGATACCGCACTTTGTGGTTTTCATCTTTCCTCCTTACTGCTGTTTTTCAGTCTTTCTTGCTAATAACTCATTACCTCCCAAAGATTTTTGCATTAGAACTCAATTCTAGAATTGCTTCTATTCTCCATATTCACTTCCTTAGTGGTCTACTCCAGTCTCAAGACTTTAAATACCAGCTATACACGGAAAACCTCCAAATTTACATGTCCAGACTTGGCTTCTGCCCTAAGTTCATTTACTCAACTTCATCCTCTTACTACTATGTCAAGTAAGAATGGCAAATTTAACATGTCCAAACTCAATTCTTAATCTTCCTCCCAACCTACTTTTCAGCTCACTAAAATCTTTGTCGACTCACTAAATGGCAACTCCATTCTTCTGGTTGCCTTCTCCCACAGTTACATCAATCCAGTAGGGAAATTCATGAGCTCAACCTTAAGAACATACCCACCTTTCATCCCCTCCACTGCTACCTCCCTGGTGCCAGCCTTGTCTTGCTGTCTTCCATCACTGCACTAACCCCTTCCTCATCTGCTTACTTCTGGCCTTGCTCCTTTAGTCTGTTCTAGGCAAAGCAGCTGGAGTGTTCATAGAAACAAACTCAGGCCACATCACTTCTCTCCTCTGAACCCTCTAACTGTGTCTCATCTCTCTCACAGTAAAATCCAGAGTCTCTACAAGGAACTAGGAGACTATCCGATCTGGCTGCCCACTCCATCCACCCTGACCTCCCTGCCCCTGCTTTATACCCTTCACTCACTGCACTCCAATATACTGGCCTTATTATAGACAGCTAAGTTACGTGGAAATATTATAGGAAGTCAGACGGGGCTAGGCCCTCGAGGGCACATCTATCAAAAGCCAGCCCTCAAGATAAAGATGGAATGAATGACCAGACCTGCATGCCTCCCCAAGGGATAAGCAATAAATTGAAGATTATACTATAATTGGTATTACCTGGTCCAATAAAGTCTAGCGAGACATCAGTCACCCAGGTAGGTAAGGTAACCAGAACCTCTTGACCCATTCCTTCCTAAAAAGATCTTTGTTCTTTCCATACACACTTGCTATGTGACCTGCTTCTTCATTGGATCAATCTTACCTAAGTGGCTATCCTTGTAATCTTATTGGTTGATCATAGTTTTGACCCACATTGTACCTACCTCGTGATTTTGCTCTAAAAATCTTCCTTTGAGAAGTGGGCTCCTTGCCAACCCACTTTAGGGTCCCCTCCTGTCTCTCAGGAGCTATCTCTCAATAAATTTTTCCTACTCTTAACCGCCATTGTTCCTTAGAATTCATTCTTCAATTTTGGGGAGGATAAACTCGGCATATCTGACAGCTAACAGGTTGGGAGTTATATTATTGCCCCTTACTATCAGCCTCTTTGCTATTCTGCAAATATATCTGGCACATCGCCTTCCAAGTTCATCACACTTGCTGTTCCAGCTATCAGGGACATTCTTGCCCCATATAGTCTCTTGGCTCATTCTCACACTGGCTTTAAGTCTTTATTCAAGTGCCATCTTCTCAATGTGCCCTCCCCCATGGTTCCATGTAAAATGCAGCCAACTTCTCCCTTCCTGCACTTCTCTCCACAACACCCATCACTATCTGATACACTCATGTTTAGCTATTTATTCTTCATGCAGTGTTCCACTAGAATAGAAGCTTCCTAAGGGGTGGGGGCTTTCCTATGTCTTATTATCTGCTGTATTACCAATATCTAGAACAGTACCTGGCACTTAACAAATATTTGCTAAATAAATAATGAGTTAATC